>CATKHJ010323233.1:0-16194 GCA_949750685.1 Vernicia montana
AAAAAAAATAATTAACTAATTACATTAATTAAAAATTTACATGGAAAACATGAATTTACATGAAAACATGAAAAATAAAAGGGGGAAGGGATTGTTGGGATTTGGATTTGAAACTTGGATTTAGATTCCAAGTTTGCCTACGTACCTTATTAAATGGGGATCAAAACCCGCGTAGTTCGTTCCACTATGAGGTGGAAGGAGGGTTTAAAAATCGGTCAGATTCGATTGGTTTGATTTGGTTTGGTTGAGGGTAAGAGATTATACCTTCTTTTGGGTTGATTTGAGTGGTGGGAGAGTGGTTTTACCGGAGCGGAGTTCCGTCTCGGAGAGTGGAAAAATAATTTTGAAAAGGGGGTTTGATTACTCAAAATTTAATTAATTAAAAGGATTAATTAATTAAAAATGATTAATTAACCACTTGAGTGAAAATTTAATTTAAAGAAAAGAATTAATTAATTAATTAAAATTGATTTTTAATTAATTAACTAATTGAAAGTGGATAAAAAAAATTAAAAAAGTGATTAATTAATTAATTAAAATTAATTTTTTAATTAATTAATTAATGGAAAATTGATGGAAATTTTAAAAAAAATTAATTAGTTAATTAAAATTAATTTTTAATTAACTAATTAATTAGAGAGAGAGACTAATTATAGAGAGAGAGAGAAAATCAAATGGAAAACTCAACAAATGATTTTGGTGTGTTTTCAAATGAAGAAGGGGTAGGGTATTTATAGGAAAAGATGGGGGGTGGAAAAGACCAAAAAGGGTCCAAAAAGCAGAAAATGGTAGGGGTAATTTAGGGATTTCAAAAAAAGAGTTGCAAAAAGGTAAAAGGGGCGAGGGTACAGTACGCTACCGCCGGGGGTACCGGCGGCGCCACCGGTGCCTCCGGCGGCAACGTACGGATCCCGGCGGCAAACCAAACCGCTGGCTCGGCTTGGTCGGATTTTGGCTTTCGGGTCGCCTGGATCGGTTTTCGGGACATCCGGGTCAGTTTTCGAATCTTTTGGTCCAATTTTTGAGAGGTTCCGGGTCAGTTTTCGAGCTATTCTGGAGTCTGAAAAATTATCGGTCAGTGTCGATGAATCCGAAATTAATTATCGGACCTATTGACAGTCAGTTTAGGAGAAAATTTGGTCATTTTCGGAAAGATGCTGTCTGGTACAGAAAGTTCGGTCGGGAATACCCAATAGAAACACACTAGGCTATACAACAGGGGGTACGTAGTCTTCGTGGTTTGTAAGACTCGACTTTAAGATCTCTCACTTTTCACACCCTTGAAAGGGATGAGAAGACTAATAAAACCACACATAATTAACATTGATATTTTTTTAAAATATGAATTTTCCTCATTTAATATGGATTTTCTCCTCCCAATTTGGTTTCTAATATGGAATTTCAGTTTCATTACTCTCCATTATGAGTTGGTAATATTACTATTCTACCATAATAATTATGTTGCAACTTAAAATTTGTTGATGTATAAAAATTCAACGCTTCATTATTCACTCTTGGGAAATTGACTATGTATGGTTTGTTCTTTTTCAATCATAGTTAAAGAATTAATTTTGATTTTAAGGAACTTGGTCACAAAGATAAAAGATAGAGATTGACTATTGGAAAGGTATCATATTTGATAAAAAGACAACCAATGAAAATCATTGGGAATTCATGTGTGGATACCCAAATTACAAATGAGGAGAATGATATAAAACATTTACATATACTAGGCAATTTTCTAAAACATAGCCTTCCAATTATTTTTTTTCCCTAGTAATTTCCTTTGTTATGGGTAATTGATTATTATTCCCACTTCAATCAAATATTTTGCAAAACTTTTTTGTTGGGCTCTACCTAATCCCTAAATTTTGTGTATGAAGTTTCTGATTCTTAGTTGTGGGGTTGATGCAATATCATGTTTTAGATTGACCATGTATGAAGGGAGATGGGGATGTCTAATTATATAGTTAAGGGATGTATTTTAGTTATTGAGTATTACCAAGATTATATTATACAACTCATTCTATTTGAATGATTGAGAATAAAAAAAAGATGTAGATGGTTTCAAAAAAAAAAAAAAAAGATGTAGATTTAAATACTAATATTTAATTTCAATAATTTTTGTTAGTAGATAATATATATTGTTAATATATTTACTAGAAACAGAGACAGAAATGAATGATTTTGTATTTCTAATTGTGTGATTTACAGAAGCTAATTCTAGGTATTTATAGGAAATTCTAACCGTGATTAATGGCTTAACTTTGGCTGAATATACATGTGCTAATAAGTTGGCAATTTGACTAACAGTAACTAATTTTGACATTAACAATAACGGTGGTACACAATCTTGACTTTTGCAAGATTGTGTTTCCATTAACATATATATAGACCCTTAGGCCTTGGAAATGACTCCAATTCCACTAAATCAAAGGTTTATTTATATTTATATATATGTGCAAGCACAAACTAGATTAAGATGTTTTTTAAGATGAATATTAACCCTCAACACCACTTTTAGTAAAACTAAATCATTCATGGAACATCAAGGAGATCATTCCTTCTTCAAGGAAGCATATGATCTTGTTGATGCATATGGGGAAAGACAACTTCTACCATACCTTCATTGAGATGTTAGGAAATTAGGTTTTTGGTAATTATTTCAAGAAAAAAGTAATTGAATGGACGTGTTAAACAAATGTACTCTTATGCCTAATTTACTTTTTAAAGAAATTGACTATAAATTAAGATTTAAGTACATCTTTTATAGTTTTCAAATGTTTGACGTCTCTATGATATTTTTTTGGTCATATATATGAGATTCTAAATTATGACATCAATTTCCCTTTTCTCAAAATCCTAATTCACTGTTTAGATGCTTCATACAAAATTAAGGATTTCATTTGAAATACAATTTGGTATTAGATTGTGAAAAAAATGTTGTGCTAATATAAGTAAAGGTCGTGTTATCTTTCGCACTGTTAATGAGAAGACTTCTCCATCTAATATCTATATTTTGAGCAAAAAAGGCAAAGATTTATAACCAAGTGACTATTATGGTAAGTTGAATTTTTTTTTTTTATATATGAAATGATAGGAAGAGTTTTTAGAAATGCACCCGAACATCTCAAATAGGCTGGTATTTCCTTAACATCCATAATCATAAAACTCACCCAACTCTTAATTAAAAAGAAATAAGAATATACAAATTGCAACCCTTGAGAAATCCGCTCACCACGAGGAAAATAGTAATTGGGCATACCCATATCGTCATGCTCAATTAAATGATAACAAAAAGGACAGAGCCACCAAATTGAAGAACTAGAACCAATTCTTATTGAAGCAAGAGCATCAACAACTGCATTCTCCTCACGGAAGACATAAGTAACAATAAAGGTCATGTGACTAATATACGCTAAACACTCCATGCATTGAACACTCCATTTCCATGGGACATCCACGGACTTGAATTGAATATCAATCACAATGTGGGTAGAGTCACTCTCTAACCAAAGGAACCGCCAACCAACACTCCAAGCATACTTGATGCCATAGATAACCGCAGCTAACTCAGCTTCATAAGCATAACACCTAGAGGGATCGAATAACAACAATGTACAAAGCCTCTGAATGTACGAAACACCCTTTCCGCACCTGCATTTCCTGGAGCTCCATTAGCTACTCCATCCATGTTCAGCTTTAACCAATCTGAAGCTAGAGGAATTCAGTATACCTCATGAAGACTTATTGCCTTTCGAGGAATGTGAGCAACATTTAAAGTGCACAAAAGTTGCCAATCAAACATTGAGTTATTCAAGTTGCCAATATTGAATACCTTTACTTCCTTTATGCATCTCCAAACCAAACGAAGGGTGACAAAGATACTGGGGAGTGTATCCGAAACGCACAGTCATTTCTGGCTTTCTAAAGGGCCCAAAAGACTGAAACTATACCAGCAATCCAAAAAGGTTGGACTTACGAGCTAAATGAGTTTTTCCTTACCGGATGAAATAACTCAAGAGCTGAGTCATCATGGGTCAATGAAAATCCAAACAGTTGTTCCAAAGTGCACCACACAGCCTTAGAAAAGGAGTATTGAACAAATACATAATCAATTGTTTCCAAAGACTGATTACACAACCTATATGCAAACACCATAGCTGCTCCCCTCTTGTGTAAAGCCAAATATTTTGGAAGCTTCGCATGAAACAAACGCAAATATAAAAAGGATCTGGACGATGGAATAAAAGTTTTCAAAATGGCTTTTTTCCAGTTTGAAAGTGGAGCGGAACCCCTTAAATGAGCTAAAATCGATTTTGAAGTAACAATTCCATGGTGAGAACCTATCAAAATCAATTGATTAATAGTACCAAAAGAATAATTTTGGATGTCAGCAGCAAGCGAGGGAAATAAGCTACAAAATGAAGAGGAAAGATGCCACTCACCACTGTAATAAAAATCACTAACCGATACTTTCAACTATTCTCCCAAAGCCAATGGAATTTCCAATTTATCCGTAATAACATAGCCCAACTAGTTTTCATTCCAAAAACTCACCGTAGAAGAGGTAGAGATAATCCAAAAGGATTCAGAGTATAAGGCATTATAACTTCCCTTGATAGAATTCCATATTTTAGAGCTAATAAATGTAGCCTTTGGAGTACCACAAGCATAAAGAAATCGCTTCCATAAGAAAAGAAAGATTGTAATATCAGCAACCGTAATCGCCAAGCAAGTTTATAAAGAAGAGAAACATTTAGTTGGGACAAGCATTTGACCCCTAAGCCACCATTTTCAACAGGCAAGCAACATGTCGACTAAGAGACAACCACCAACTTACGAACGACAACATTACCAGTCCAGATGAAATTTCTAATTGCTTTGTCCAGTTGAGCAAGCAGGCTTCAGGGCCATTTATAAACTGAAAAAGAATGAATGAATGAATGAACCTTGAATGACATACTTGACTACATCCAATCAACCTGCCATAGATAAAAGCTTTCCCTTCCATTTTGGACATGATGCAGTCAGCTAGAGGCTGTAAATTATGCCACTTTAGACCACCAATGAATAAAGGAACCCCCAAATAAGTAAATGGGAGTTTGCCACATTTCAAGCCAATAATGGAGCAAAGATATCTAGCTCACTGAGAAGAAATTGAAGTCTTAAAATAAACTTCAGATTTATCCGAACTAACTTCTTGTCCAGAAAAAGACCCACAAGTCTGAAAAAGCCATGTAATAGCTTCAAAATTTGCACGAGAGGCTTTCCTAAAGATAAGAACGTCATCAGCAAATAGAAAATGTGAAGAAGCTGCACTGGAGTTAGAGGCTTGTAAAGACTTAAAGTTGCATGAAGCCACTAGATGAAGAAGAAGATGACTAAGGAAATCTTTCGCTATGCCAAACAGCAGCAAGGACAAAGGGTATCCCTGACTAACACCCCGAGAGCATAAAAATACCCTTTGACACCACCAGGTAAAAGAATTGATATTCTAAAAGATTGAAAAGTGGAAAAAATCCAGGAGCAAAATGTAGCACTGAAACCAAAAGCTAACAACACAGCTTGAATAAACTCCTAACTTATCAAATCAAATGTTTTTTTAATGTCAATCTTGAAGCCCCATATTTCCTTGATTCTTATTAAGTAAATTGACACATTTACAGAAGTTCTCGATATGTATTCATCAATATGCCGCCCTTGAATGAAACCAAACTGAGGACCCGATACAATCTAAGAGGCTATATGTCCCAACCGAGAAGCAAGAATTTGAGTGAATTTTAAAGATAAAATTACTGAGGACAATTGGCCTAAACTTGTCAATTGTATTGACGTTTGGAATCCTTGCAATAAGAATCATTAGATTAGAATTGAATCTAGGAAGCATAGAACCCGTGGTAAAGAAATATCTCACTGCTTGACACACATCCAGCTTAACGACATCCTAACAATGCTAGAAAAAAAATGCTAGAAAGTCCATCTTAGCTAGGTGCACTCCGGGCATCCATAGACATGACCACATAATGAATTTCTTTATCAGTAGGAATGGCGAGTAAAGATGCATTTTATTTAGAAAATACAATAGAGGGAATGACGTCTGAAACAATATAAAATTTTTGTAACCATGGTATAAGAATTGGTAGCAAATAAATCTGAGTAAAAGTGCAATACATGTTGTTCAATTCGAGAGGGATGATCAGTAAAAATACCATCAATCTCCAAGGAGTTAATCCCTCTATTAGAACCCCGTCGTTGAACTGAAGCATGAAAAAGGATGAAGTTTGGTCATCGTTCAAAAGCCATCGGATTCGACCCTATTATTGAAAAAAAAATTCTTGTTGTGACAAAAGGCTATTGAATTCCTGATGAGCAGTCAATTCCCGAGAATGAAGTGTATTCGTGAAGCCACTTAAAGAAATATCATTCTGAATAGATTGTAGACAAGCATTGACATCCTTTACCCACTGATGAATATTCCTGTAAACATCAATATTCCATTGAAGCAAAGAGTGACGAAGCAACTTGAGCTTATGCTGAAGGGACAAGATAGGATGAGTTGAAGATGGGGCAGCTGCTCATTGTTGACTTACAAAACCCATAAATGAGGGATGTGCCAGCCACATCTCATGAAAGCGAAAAGGCTTTGAAACCGAAACCCCATCAGCTCTACAACAAAGAAACATTGGATTATGGTCGGAGCTGTGTCGTGGAAGCGTAAATGCATCCATCACCGCCCACTCTAAAAAACAAGCTTCAATACAAAGAATCAAAACTAATCACATGTCAACATACTGAAAGCCTCTCGATTATTTGTCCACGTAAAAGCATTCCCTCTTGTATCAAGGCATGAGAGAGCACAAGCATCACATGCAATAAGAAAGTCATTACAAGAGGAAGAAGTAGGTAGCCAACCCCCTTTCTTCTCATGAGCACCAAAAATCACATTGAAATCACCAAGAACCAACCAACACAGAGGAGCAGAGTCGGCAAGATTGACTAAGTCAGCCCAGAGAGCTCGTCGAGAATAGGCTAATGTCCTAGCATAGACCCTAGAAAGCCAAACTTAAGGGTCATTAACCAATAAGTCAACCGAGGCATGTTGTGAACCCACAGATAGCCAAGAGGGATCAACAATGGAATCTGAAACTAAAATCCAAAGAGAATGTAATGTTGTAGATGTACAATTAATCAAATGCAACCGCAAATATGGCCAAAAACCAGTAGGAGTGGAATAAAAAGCAACCTTAGGCTCAGCCAGACACATGATATTCGGCTTATAAGACATACAATGGTTAAATAAAGTATTCACGGTATTGGCATTGCCAATGCCTCGACAATTCCAATACATAAGATTCATAGGTTCAGTTTCACCGATGGCCACGATACTTAATTGGAAAGAGAAGGCTTATACTTACTCCCAGAGATTTGTTTCTTTTTCTTAACCGTCTGCCACTATTGAGCATCATATTGTTCCATTTCATTCACCTAAGATTGTACTTATTGAAGTTCATGTTGAGCCTGAGCACGAGGGTTATTAATAGATAAGTCATCATTAAAAGTACCTTCAATAGCAGCAATTACTTTTAACTTCGAACTAGTCTCAACACGAAAATTGGATGGTGGAGTAGCTAGAGAAGGGGAAATATCCGAAGGTGCCAAGGCTGGAACCCTTCCATGTTCATCAACCAAAGCAGTAGTGTTAGGACACTCAGGCATAGCAGAAGGGGATGTGTGAACAACATGCAATTTTGGAGGATCATCCCCAATGGTGATTGGAGGGTCATCATGTTCAGCCAACCAATTGGCAACTAAAGGAGAGCTCTGTTGATCTACAAAGTAGCCAAAATTCTTTACAACTAAAGGATTTTGAGCCCCAGGAGTTAAGGAGGAACGAATCATGCTTAATGCAAGTTAAAGCGGGGCATCCGAAGGAGCTTTTGTCTTCTTAGGAGAACGACCCTTTGAGCGGGGCATATGATGGTCTTGAAGGCTTAGTATTTTAGCGACAGTTGTAAGACGTATGACTAATAGAAGAGCAGGTCTGACAGAATTGAGAAAGGTTATCATAAACCACGTCAATCCATAGTCTATTTATTGCGGTCTCAACACGTAAAGTGTCGTGAAATTTGGAAGGTAAATCCAAATCAATCAGAACTCGGGCGTAATGCCCTAAATTTAAATCTAATGTAGTTGTCACTCCAATCCCATGTGAAATCTCAGCCAACAATTGTGCATGCCAAAACTCCCATGGAAGTTTGTAGAACCCGACCCAAACATGGGATATTATTGATTTATGTTTCTCAAGATCAAAACCCACCCAAGGCTGTAATATGAAAATACCAGGTTTAAGAGAAATAGCTGGGTAAATAGCCATTTTGGTATCAAAACTTTGTATTATATTTCAAATTGATACCAAATCTTTAATTTTTTTCTTTTTAATACCAAAACTTTGCACTATGTTTCAAATTGGTACCAAATATTTAATTTTTTTCTTTTTGATACCAAAACTTCAATTTTTATTTCAGGAAATAGTATTCATTGAAAATTCGGTTGCTGACGTGGATACCAAAATGTTATTCTGATGTAATTAGGTAATGACGTGAATGCTTAGTATCAAGTTGATGTAGCGATCTGATGTCCATGTTAACAAATTTTGACTGGATTCCAAATGGGTACCATTACATGAAAGAAAAATTAAAATTTTGGTACCAAAAAGATAAAAATTAAAGGTTTGGTACCAATTTGAAATATAGTGTAAAGTTTTGGTACTAAAAGAATTATTTACCCGAAATAGCTCTATGCCACCACATCATCTTCTGCTCAGATTTGAAAGTAAGGAAGACATGATAAAAACTGTCGACCAAGTGAGATAAGCTTCCAATTGGTGGTAAGACCCCAAAGCTGAGATAACTTATTCTTTAAATCTGATTATTTCCATGTTGCGTCGCCCTTGAAAAATACACGCCTGCCAATAAAAGAATAGCTACATTCTTGCACTCTCTCATTATAGACATCCTATGAAATATGAATGGAAACATAGCCCCCAATATCAACCGGTGCAACTGATGGCTAAGGCAAAGAAGAAGCAAGGTTTTGCTACAAAGTCAAAGCCTATGAATGTTCCACTAGCAGGACACCACAACTTATTGGAGCCAACCTGATTCAATTTGGGTGGGTAAGAAAATGTCACGATCTCCTATTATTTTTCATTTTGAATAAGTCTTAGAGTCAAGATATGCTGAATATTTTATTTGATTTGCTGTTATTATTTTCTAGAAGAGTATGTTACTTATTCTTCTCCATGTTTTTAGCTTGACAGTTGTAAATTGGCTATTTAAGTCAAATGAAATAATGAATGTACTAGCCAAATTTCACTCATAATTTTATTATTTATTTAGTGGAGGATTGGTTCCCTCGAAGCAACCATTTTCCTTGTCTTTTCTATACTTTCCTAAACTCATATAAATACAAAATAGGTAAAGGAAAGTCAGCAGTCACCTAGTTCAAACCAAAGTGGTATCAGAGCTTGGCTATGGACCAGTGAGTTGAAGTAGTAGAAAAGGCAGTTGAGTCTCTTTCACTCTCTCATAAGGAGATGACGAATCAAATAACTGACAAGTTGAATCAATTAGCAATTTGATTGGATCAAATAAAAACTCAAACCATTGCAGAAGTTGGTGAAAAATCATCAGCCCATAACCAAGCTCATTTAGGTGGCAATAGTGGATTGCAATGAGGCACCGGTTTCAGCAACTTTGCTCCAAAAACAGTAAAGTTAGATTTTCCTTGGTTTGACGGCAGTGAAGACCCTACTAGCTGGTTATGCATAGCCCAACAATTCTTCGAAATTCATGATATTCCAGTGGTTGAAAGAGTTCAATTGGCATCATATCATTTAGAGGGTGATGCCCAATTGTGGTATCAATTGAAAAGATAAGAGATGACTTTCATTTCTTGGGAGGACTTCAAAGGACTATATGTAAGGTTTGGCCCTAACCAATTTTTTGACTTTTTTAGAGAACTCACTAAGTTACAACAGACAGGAGATGTTCAAGAGTATCAAGCTAAATTTGAGAAACTCTTGGCCAAAGTTGGTGCTCTTTCGTAAGCGCAACAAATGAGCTGTTTCATCAGCGGATTGCGAGATCCAGTTCATACAGATGTGCAAGCAAATCGGCCAACTACTTTGACAACAGCTATTGGGTTGGCTCGTTTATTTGAAGCAAAAGATAATTCCCACATGAAACCTGCTCCAACCATTCCAAAGACAGGAGGTACGACACGCAATTCCAATATTCCCAATTCTTCACCAATTAAGAAGCTATCAACCGAGGAACTAAATGAAAGACGAAGGAAAGGACTTTGTTTTAGGTGCAATGAGAAATTTGGGCCGGTTCACCGCTGCAAGAAACTGTTCATTATTCAAGCTTGTTTGGGAGATAGTGATGATGATGTGGAAATGGAAGATGATGGAGGATGTGAAGCTTTTTCTAGTGAAACATCAGCAATTTCTTTGCATGCTATTGCAGGAACACCAACACCTGAGACAATGCGAGTCAAAAGCAGTTTAAGGCGTAGAGAAGTCTCAATTCTCGTAGACTCAGGGAGTACCCATAATTTTGTTAATGAAAATATGGTGAAGGCTGTTGGTTTGCAACCTGATTCTGCGAGTCCATTTTCAGTAATGGTGGCTTCCGGTGAAAGGGTAGTTAGCCTAGGTAAATGTGACCATGTTCAATTCACTTTGCAAGGAATTCCTGTGTTTTGTGATTTATATTTGTTACCACTTGAAGGCTATGATGTTGTATTAGGGACTCAGTGGTTAAGGACACTGGGACCCATTGTGTGGGACTTTTCTAAAATGCAGATGAAGTTCAAGGTGGACGGAAAAGAGAAGGTCTTACAAGGTTTATCCACTCTTGAAAATAAACTGATCAATAATCATCAGTTCATGCAAACTGCAAAGAAAAAAAAAAGAAGGGTTTATGCTGCAGCTTTATGCCTTGAATGCTACAAAGAGACAACTAGTTCAGCCCCAAATGCATGCTCAGATCCAACACCTTTTGAACTAGTGATAAATGTTTAATTGATTACATTTTACCATTTGTTCTTAATGTATTTTATCTTTAAATTGAGTTTAATTTGTTTGCTCAAGTGCTTTTCAGAGTAATTTTGAGAAATTCTTCATGTTTTGGAATGCCATGGGTATTTGAGCCGGAATCACGGATGAAAATCTAGGAACAGAGCATTTTTTAAGCAATTGTTCTAATGATGCGCCAAGAATAGTTTGGGCGTACCATTTCAAGTCCTGGGTGTACCATTACATTCTAGACAGTAGAATTGATAGGCCCAGAATAGTACGAGCCTACCATTACAAGTCCTGGGCGTACCATTTCATTATGGACAGTTTTGAAAAGGCAAGTTTTTGTAAACAGACCGTTGGTACGCCTATAAAGGTATGGGCATACCAGTGGGCATATCAGGCTAAATTTTAAAGGTATAAAGCTGATCTAAAACAAAAATAAAAGGGGGATTTTAGGAGTTCGAAGAAACCCTAGCCTTGTGGCTAGGAATTTTATGTTTCTTCAGGTTTTTAGATAGTTTAGAACTTTATTTTAGAGAGATTGAATTTTAAATCAAGATTAAAAGATCCAAATTTGTATAGATTTGAAGTAGGAAATCAAGGATTGAAGGAGGAGATTTCTGCACATCTTCCATTGATGGTTTGAGTTTTCTTGTTTCTTCTCTCTTTTATTTTTCATCTTTAAATTCTATCATGAACTGATTGTATACTATTTAGATATTGATGAACGCTAGTTATTGATTGAATGGATTGAATAATTTAAGTTTGGATCAATTTCATCTTTGATTGTCTTGTTTCTATGGTTAATTTCTTTTATTCTAATTAGCAATTGCTAGCTTGTTAATTAGATTTAGTTTCCATGTTAATAAAGTAGAGATACCTTAATATGGATTGATCACTCAAAGGGATTGAGGATTGATTGGGGTGCTAGAGATAGACCTACAAGATCCTTTGGTTCTTTGTTCCTTATTCTTAATGCATGACTTATTTGATTGTGTTTGAGAAGAGATTCTTTGCACTCTACTTAGGAATTAGGGATTAAATCGCTCGAGAAAGGTTTCAGTCTAAATTAGTGGAATACCATTTCAATGCATTGTTTGATTAATTAATTCCATTGCTCATGACATTTAGGAGAGGCTAGGGCATTCATATCTAGATAGCTTTATTCTTATTTATATCTTTCAATCTTCTCACCTTTTAGCTTAGTTTTAGTTTTAGTTTTATTATTCTAAATCTTTTATTCATTAGACAATAGTTGAAGTTTGAGCTGATACTTATAAATATTTCTTATGGGAAATGATAATTTACTCATCATTTTATTACTTGATAACGACCTGTGCACTTGCAGTTGTTAGTATGCATTTCGGCACATCAAGTTTTTGTCGCCGTTGCCGGTGAATGATTTATAATATTAGCAATATTAATAGAGATTATTAATCTATTTTTTATTTTTGTAATTATTTTTATTTGTTTGTTCTATTTTACGTTTTTATTTTGTTTCAAGTTTTTGTTTTTCAGAAAAAAAAAATTCTCCATGGCTGATTGGAACTATCAGAGCTGGAATTCTTACCAAAATCCAGAATGGGGATACCAATGGAAAGCACCATAAGAAAAATATCCCTTGAGCTTTCCTTAGAGAGATTCACTGAATCTACGAAAAATTGGGTCGAGGAAGAAAACAAAAGATACAGTACATCAAAAGTTGGCTTCCCAACTCAGTTTGAAGTGGATATTACAGTAGAGGATGATGAGCATGCAAAAGAGGAGCGTAGATTGGAAGAGATGTTTGTTACCTTAGTGGAAGCTACAGATAGAAGATTTCAAAGCATCGAGACAGCTTTAGAAGACCAACAGACTTCTCTTCACAATCTAGAAAACTGGGTTGGCCAAGTTTTGCAATTGCTAAATGAGAGACCTGAAAGCAATTTGCCCAACAATACCAAGGCCATTCCAGAAGAGTGACAACAGACCACTACCGTCAATTGGATGTGGGATGATGACAGTGATGAAGATGAGAATGGTGAAGCTGATTTGGGAATGTTTCACAAAGAATTTGACAAGGCTGAATGTTTAAACGAGCAATCCCAAATTGAGCCTTATGATGACATGGTTGGAGTGAGTTCAGATGTTGAAGATTTCTTTTCTGATGATAGCTTGAAACCACTCTCAACCCCAACACCCACCTTTCATACACCCCAAATTCCATCAAATGAACACCTAGCCATAAATAATCTTACACCCTTGTCCCATTTCTCTCAGTGCATATTTGTTAGAGAATCAGGTATATGGCCAGTACTTATAGTCTCTAAATTTTCTTTAGGGAGGGCAATCTGTTTTATGGAGTTGTTGAAGTAAAAGGTTAGTGAATTTGGGTGGAGCATCTTGAAATTGCAAGAGGTGGCTGAAGTTGGTGACGTTCCTGCTCTCTTGGGTAGCACAGCTGCAATCCCTACACCTAGTCTATGGGTAAGATTGATTGATAGTAGTTCTGATATTAGAAAACCTAGGTTTGCACGAAATGGAGAACCAAAAATATTTTTTATTTTTGCTATAAGGAGGTTATGCAAAGGCCAATACCTTTCCATATTTTTCCTAATTTTGATTTATGGAGGTAGACAGCACAGTGCAACCTCTAAGCCATTGGTAGAGGCTGAATAAGTCTAATGTCCAGCTAATACGATGTTAAAGAAGCATTGAATGGGAGGCAACAAATTGATGGTTTCTGTTTTTATTTTTATTTTTATTTTTATTTTTTATTTTCTTTCTATTTTATTTTGTTTTTATTTTTGTTTTACTTTGATCGGATCTTGCACTTTCTTGTTAGTTCCATCTCTTTGTATGTAGGATGAATTGGATCAGGGCTAAATCTGACTAGAAGGAACATCGCAAAAAGATTCATGTGGGACATCATTCAGGGCAGTTAATTCTCTCTTTTACTTGTTTATAACACATTGGGGACAATGTGTTACTTAAGTGTGGGGGAAAGATGCTATCTTTTATTGAATCTTGCGATTAATTGAATTGAGTTGTGGTGACAGTTTGATTTGAAATTAACTCTCTCTAGTGATAAATTTGTTTAATTTTGCTATGACAATGATTTTTTGAAGTGTGGCTTGAGTGAATTGATCATGTTTTAAGGATTGAATGTGGTGGTCATGATTTTCATGCCTGAAATTTGAATCATGCCTGAAATTTGAAACTTTAGTTACACTTTTAGAGCTTATTTTATTCCACTATTACATTTGTTCTAGTTTAGTAGAATTAATTAATTTCTTAGGTTGCTTGACTATTTTTCTTTAAAAAAATAACAAAAAAAAAGATTGTGCAAAGGAGCTTTGAAAATGTTTACATAGTCCGCTATTCTTAACTCTTTTAAACAAAAGGGGTTGAGACTATGAATAGTGCTAGTAGCCATTTGAGTGTGTGATTCTAGCTGAGTAACCGGAGGCCGGCACCACAAGTGTTTGCATTCACGTAAAAAGGCTAGGATGACAATTCAAACAAGTTGGGCTCCTTAGTTAATTGAAAAGAAAACAAGAAAATGAAATGCATGATCAAATTATTAAAGTGAATGAAAAGTTAAGGGAATAGGCAGGCGCCTAAGAGAAAAATCCTTATCATTCTACTTTACTTAAACTTTTGTCTCTGTGGAATTATTTGCTCCAACATGTAACTTTAGAATTTCGGTTTCAGGTTTTTGAGTTTTGTTTTAGAGATTTCTTATTTTGGCTACATGTTTGAGAATTGGCACTTGATTAAGGATGTCAAGCCTTACTGATTATAGGTTGTTGTCAATCTTTTTGAATTTCTATGACTATAGAGGGTAGGTTTTATTTCTTACTATTGTTATGATTTAATTTTCTTGAGAACAGGCAAATACTCAAGTGTGGGGGAATTTGATAAGTGCTTAATTGACTACATTTTACCCATTGTTCTTAATGTATTTTATCCTTAAATTGAGTTTGATTTGTTTGTTTAGTGTTTTTCCAGAGTTATTTTATAGGAATTTCATGTTTTAGGTTTCCATGAATCAATGTTATTAAAATCACAAAGATAGGATATGAATTCGAGGCATTTTGGGCGAGAATTGAAGAGAAGTTTTGAAGATCAAATGCAGAGTTAGTGTATTGACAGCTTTGGATACCTAGGAGTATTTCGAGCATAACTCAAGCTACAAATGTCTGATTGAGACAATTTAGGTGTCGTTGGAAAGATAAGAAAAATATATACAAAATTAATGAAGACCATAAAGCCTAATTCGATCATTTTTAGGTCACACGGCCAGCCACACAGTGGTGTGATGAGTCTAAAATTGGGCAGCCATGGCTGGAACCCCAGCTGGGGTTTCAATGGAGTGATAAGAACAAATTGGAAATACATCCAGTAGCCAGCCATGGCTGAAACCCCAGCTAGGGTTTTAGTGGTGTGACGAACCTAGGAAAGATATTTAAAGTTGCGAAAAGAAGAAATTGGAGAGCTTTTGGGAATTCTAAGAAACCTTAGCCTTGTGGCTAGGAATTTTAGGTTCTTTTAGGTCATCATATAGTTTAGGAACTTCATTTTAGAGAGATTGAATTGTAAATCAAGATTAAAGATTCATATTTGTATAGATTTGAAGTAGGAAATCAAGGATTGAAGAAGGAGATTTATATGGATGGTTTGGGATTCTTTATCTCTTCTCTCTTTTATTTTTCATCTTTAAATTCTATCATGAACTGATTGTATCCTATTTAGATATTGATGAACCCTAGTTATTGATTGAATGGATTGAATAATTTAAGTTTTGATTAATTTCATCTTTGATTGTCTTGTTTTTTATGATTAATCTCTTTTATTCTAATTAGCAATTGCTAGCTTGTTAATTAGATATAGTTTCCATGTTAATTGAGTATAGATACCTTAATATGGATTGATCGCCCATAGGAATTGAGGATTGATTGGGGTGCTAGAGATAGACTTACAAAATCCTTTGGTTTATTGTTCCTTATTCTTAATGCATGACTTATTTGATTGTGTTTGGAAAGAGATTCCTTGCACTCTACTTAGGAATTAGGGATTAAATCGCTCGAGAGAGGTTTTAGTCTAAATTAGTGGAACGTCAATTCAAT
>CATKHJ010323245.1:0-25159 GCA_949750685.1 Vernicia montana
TAATACCCATAATCACTTTTATCTAACTCCATAAAGATGGTAAAACAACATAATAACAAAGCCCATAAGAATTAATGAAGAATTAGACATTACCTTGAAATGTCTCCTTCAAACCCAAATCAACTTCTTCCAAGAATTTAAGAGAATCCACTTAGATCTTTGAGTATCATTTAATTCCTTGAGTTAATTTAATGCATCTTAGCCTTTAAGAAGCATTAATGAGACTTTGGTGGGGGTTTTGAGGTTAGAAAAGTTGAAATATTGAAAATGGGTTTGATTTTCACGTTTTTGGGGTTTCTGCTGTCCTTTTATAATTCCAGACCTTGAATGAGCATTCATACATCTTGAACGAGCGTTCATATCCTTGAACGAGCGTTCATACATCTTGAATGAGCGTTCATCTTAGATTTCTAGAAATAGTACTATTCACACAAAATGATCATGAACGCAGGTTCACCATTTTGAATGAGCGTTCAATTATTCACTCAGAACATTTGGAACGCAAGTTCACCATTATGAATGAGCATTTATGTACTTGAAGGGGCGTTCATCCAAATTCTAAAAATTGTTACTATTAATACAGAATCATCATGAACAAGCATTCACTTATATGAACGAGCGTTCAAACCTAAAATATTCTAAAACTTCATTTCTTTTGACTCCAAACACTCCAATTTCATACCAACATAATTAAATAACTCTTAATACATAAAATACAAACATCTAACATTCCAATAGTCCCATACCATCACAAATATAATATCTAGAGTTCAATTCATCAATATCATTATAAAATAACCTAAGAATGGATTCCATCATCAAGGAAATATAAACATATATACATATACACATCATACATTGTATGTACATAACTTAACTTAATCATTCCTTTGCAAATATAAACACACAACAAAATCTTGGGTGTTACATTCTTCCCCCTTAAGAAAATTTGTCCTCGAATTTTTAAGAAACTCATCAATTAGGACAGAAACAAATGTGGATACTTGACTTGCATACTTTCTTCACTTTCCCATGTACATTCTTCTATAGATTGACTTTGCCACAAAACTTTTACCATAGGAATATCTTTATTTCGAAGCTTCCTAACCATTCTATCAACAATGGCTACAAGAACTTTTTCATAAGTTAAATCTTGTCTTAAATCCAATGGTTGAGCTTGTAATACATGCGATGGATCAGAAACATACTTGTGAAGCACGGAGATATGAAATATTGGGTGAACATTATCCAATTCGGGTGGTAGTGCCAAATGATAGGAAATTTCTCCAATTCGATCCAAAATCTCAAAGGGACCAATAAACCTTGGTGATAATTTTCCCTTTTTGCCAAACTTCATAACACCCTTCATTGGTGAAATCTTCAAGAATACATGATCACCAATAGCAAACTGAAGGTCTCTTCTCTTAGGATCGGCGTAGCTCTTTTGGCGACTAAAAGCCATTTTCAATCTTTCCTTTATGAGAGGTATCTTCTCTGAAGTATATTGGATTAAGTCAGGTCTTTCAATAAACTTCTCACCCACTTCATTCCAACAAATGGGTGATCTACACTTCCTCCCATACAAAGCTTAATAAGGAGCCATCTTGATGGTACTGTGATAACTGTTATTGTAGACAAATTCGATCAATGGCAAATGCTTGTCCTAATTTCCTCCAAAGTCTAGAATGCACATTCTCAATATGTCCTCTAAAGTTTGGATATTCCTCTCCGATTATCCATCTATTTGAGGATGAAAAGCTGTGCTGAAATCCAATTGAGTCCCCAAAGATTCTTGCAACTTTTGCCAAAATCTCAATGTGAATTGTGTTCCTGTATCTAAAATAATCGAAACTGGAACACCATGAAGCTTGACTATCTCATCAACATATAGTTAGGCATACTACGAAGCCGAATAGGTGGTTTTTACCGGTAAAAAGTGAGCCAATTTGGTCAATCGATCCACAATCACCCATATGGAATCATGAACAATTGATGTCCTTGGCAATCCAACTACAAAATCCATAGTAATCCTTTCCCATTTCCATTCTGAAAATGGCAATTATTGTATCAATCCCGAAGGCTTTTGATGCTCAAAATTAACTTGTTGGCATGTCAAACACTTAGCCACAAATTCTTCTATATCCTTTTCATACCACTCCACCAATAGGAACCCTTCACATCATGATACATCTTAGTTGTTCCAGGATGCACATTGTAATTGGCAAAATGAGTCTCTCTCATTATTTGCTCTTGCAAATCATCAATCATAGGAACACACAATCTAGTGCCACATCTCAACACTCCATCTATAATATAAAATCTAGGAGCTTTATCTTGTGCCACATCATTCTTTAACTTCATTAATTGGGGATCCTTATCTTGAGTGGCTTTAATATGATCGATTAAAAGTGGTTTGACTTGAAAGTGAGCCAAAATCACTTTAGAATCGGTCATCTCAAATCGAACACCCATGTCATACAAGCTCTTGATCTCCCTTGCTAAAGGTCTCCTATGTACTTGTATGTGAGCCAAACTTCCCAATGATTTCCGACTCAAAGTATCTGCCACCACATTAGCTTTGCCCGGATGGTATAAAATGTCACAATTATAATCCTTAAGTAATTCCATCCATCTCCTTTGCCTGAGGTTCAAGTCTTTCTGATCAAAGATATACTTTAAGCTTTTGTGATTTGTATAAATTTCACATTTTTCACCATAAAGATAGTGTCGCCAAATCTTCAAAGCAAACATTATAGCTGCCATCTCCAAATCATGAGTCGGATAATTTAGTTCATCCCTTCTCAACTGTCTAGAGGCATAGGTTATCACTTTGTCATGCTGCATCAAGACACAGCCAAGTCCCACTCTTGATGCATCACAATACACCACATAACCTCCTTCACTCGAAGGTAAAGCTAAAATCGGAGCTATAGTGAGACAAGTCTTGAGCTTTTGGAAGTTCTCTTCATAATCGTCAAACCATTGATACTTCACTTACTTTTGGGTAAGCTTAGTCAAAGGAGTTGCTATCTTGGAGAAATCCTGAATAAATCTTCGATAGTAACCTGCTAAACCAAAGAAACTCCGAACCTCTGTCATATTGGTGGGTCTAGGCCAATTAAGAATCGCTTCTACTTTCTTAGCTATCTTGGCTCATATAGATGTATGGGACCAGTATGACTGGGGAGGTGCGATTCTGAGCACGATGTATCGCGAGATGATAGATTTGTCTCGAGAGTGCATTTTATTTATTGGTGGGACAACTCTCATTTAGGAGGTACGTATCATGTGCATTTTGATCATGCTTCTGTGGATTTTATTTTTGCTATTTTGACAGCTCTGTGCCACAGATTTGGGCCTACGAGTACTTCCCCTTTCTTACCCTTGGGTTGATCAGGCAGCAGTTATAGGACTTTCCGGATGTGGTGAGATGGGTAGAGCTAAACTGGGGCGCCTCTCGCAAGCATAGCCTACTGACTATTCGGGCATTCTTCAACCATCTGGATGATCATCAGGTATTTTTCTTGTCTTTTACCTCCTCCCCGTTGTCTTGTTCTTACTCGTTTGTCAATTTTTTATGGTAGATTGCAAGGCCTTTCAGAGAGAGGATGTTGCATGCTCCCCATGCGAATTTTGCGAAGGCTTTTTCTCATAGGCGGGCGTTATTGCGATCTCCATACTTTCATCTGTACTACCTGGGCGAGAGGGTCTATTTCCAGACTATAGGATCCTGGTGTGTACCCGGCCCTCCGCCAATTGACATGCGTTATGGGTCTGATATTTTGATTTCCCAGGAGCTTTTCAATGGTAGGGAGGCATATCTGTATCAGCGTCCCAACCTAAACTACTTAGAGTTCTGTGCTAGATTCCTGATGCGAGAGATTACGTAGCGGGGATGCTTTTCTACTACTTTTGCCTTCCGACAGAGCCCATTCCCCCGGCGGTCTTTGAGGCTCATTCTAATAGCTTTTCTAGTGGCCCTGCTCCTGGCCATGGCAGCGGCGGCCCAAGCTATGTTCCTGATGCAACATTTTTGGACAATTAATCCCGTGTACTGGATGAGATCTTTTACTATGACCCTGATGGCTCTATGAGGGTGTGGAATCTTCTTGATGTTGTTCATCCAGGTATACGGCTCATCCCTAAAGACATGGAGGTATGACTTTTTACTTATCCTTCCTTCAGAAAGGATCCTTAGGTAGGAGTTTCATTGCATTTTCTTGTGCTTGGAAAGGATCCAAAGCATCTGACGTTTTACCTCCTTTTTATGCAGATACCCAAAGGATTTATCCAGCGTAATTACCTTATCTCTCGCAGGATGGAGAACACCATTTTTGGCCTTCTTACTCACCTTAACATGTCAGAGTTGTAGGAGTCAAGCGAGGAGGTTGCCCCTCAGAGGTGACGGAGAGGAGGCCAACCTTGATTGATCGCTATTGGCGAGGCTGTCACTAACCCCTGACTTATTTTTTGCTTTTCTTCTGGATGACTGTGTTTTTATGCCCATGAGGATGGTAGCACTGTCTGGATGACTGTATCTGTTGTTTGCTTCTCTTTTTTTACTCCCTTAGCGGGAGACAGTACTTTCTGGCATGACTATATTATCGCAACTATGCATTGATGTATGCACTTTTATCTCATGTTATGTGTTTTGATGATGTCGATGATGCGTGCTCATATATGCATTATTTATTATGTGAATTTTTTAACGCTTCACTATAGTATGTATGCTTAAGTGTCGTGAATTCGTGTTCTGAAGATGAAACAATGAATGTATGTTGTGTATGTAATGCTATGTACAAAGAATGCATGACCTAAGACTCAACTTCGGCTAAATTACGGCTTCATTTTTGTTGCTTCCACTCAGCTCCAATCCCAAAAAACTTTGAAAACTTCTTATTTTGAATTTTCTATCCCAAGGAGGGAAGAAAACAACTTGGATTCGTACTGCGGGGCTCAAAATTGCTTTGTAGGACCAGAAAATTAAAAAGGGCCAAAAAAAGTTGTGGTGTCTGCCAGACAGGTTGGCAGATCTGCTGCACCATTGTGCGGATCCGCCGACCCTTGTGGAGGCGGTCGCCAAATGCAATGGCAGATGCGCCCAAAGCAATCGTGAATCCGCCAAAGAATTCAGCGGCTGAAGCATTTTCTGGATTATTTTCTCTCTCTTCTTGAGGTGGCACTTCATTTGCTTATAAATATGCTTTCATTTTCCAAGGCAGCTAGCAATTCTTTTTGGTTTTCGTGCCAAAACTCTGCCTGTTTCTCAAATTTTTCTCTAACTTTCATTATTTTGCTCTTTGTTTGCTTATTTTCTTTTGATTTTCGCACTTATGGAGACATATTTCAGTCATAGCATGCATTTATGGACGAAGAAACTCGAGAAAGTGGAGAGGATTAACTTGGGGAGATATGGTATTGTGGCCATGGTGACATTATGAGGAGTACGAGTTGATTGAGATTTTTTGAGGGCCTGTTTAAGATTCTGGGACCCGGTGGCTCATGTTTTTCACTTTGGTGTGGCTATGGAGGAGCTATGACCCACTTTTGAGGAGTTCATTGCCATACTTGGATGTGATCCTGAGGCAGCTCTGGTGGTGCCAGAGTTTAAAGTGGGGCATTTTAGGATCTTTCAGTAGTTTTTGGACTTTCTTGAGGATGTTACGAGCCAGATGGTTGTTGATGGTCAGGTGGACCTGACTGCAGTGATTGCAGAGTTTCAGGATGTTAGTGACTCTGGGGATATGAGGAGACAGAGACTGAGGATGAGGGCTCTAGTCTTTTGTTTGGTGGCAGGGTATCTGTTTACTAGTTTTTTAGAGGGGCGATGCCAGAGTTACAGGCTTAGTACTCCAGATGGAGCAGAGCCACTCTGTGGGCTGAGCTACTTTGGCCGAGACAATGTTGAGCTTGGACTGCAGTGCACGGGGCCTATAAAGATGGACTGTTTCTCACATTATACTCCAGGTAAGGAAAAAATGTTTATTCTTACCTTTCCTGTCGTTGGTATTTTGTGAATGTTTGATTTCTGTATTTCGAGTTATTTGCAGGTTTGGCTCATAGATCATCTTAGGGTTATGGTTGCCTCGGCGAGGAGTCCTTACACCGCTTCTCAGTACCGTATGCCACCCATCTTGGTTCGTTAGGGTTTAGTCAGTGAGTGGATAGGGTGGTTGCTGGAGTTTTCCCCAAAGAACATATTTTGGCACTGTCAGTGGTATGGTATCAGGTCTCATTACTGTGAGTCACGAGTATCGGGTAGTCTGTTTACTGGGTCTAAGTTGGACGACTTTTAACCAGGGGATGAGGGTTTTGAGGTAAATGGGTCAGACTCAGGATGTGCCTCCAATTGTGCCTTTCTTAGAGTCTGCACAGATTACAGCTCCTATTGCTAGGGCCATTAGGGGTGGTTGGTTGAGGAGCTATCATGTTATATGACCTGGGATTACTTTTCAGACTACAGAGAGATACAGTGGTTGGTTAGCTGAGGTTATTTGGCCAGTTGAGAGAGAGCACCAGGCTGCATTGCTGAGGGAGATAGAGGGTGACACCACAGAAGAGGAAGATACTATTGGGGGGGGGGGGGGGGGGGGAGGGAATAAGTGCATAATTGACTATATTTTATCCCTTGATCTAGCATGTTTCATCCTTAAAATTGAGTTTAATTTGTTTGTTCAAGTGTTTTCTATAGTTCTTTTAGGGATTCTTATATTTTTAGATGTTATGGACCAATGTTATCGGAATCACGTAGCTCGGGAACAAAATTGGTGAACAATGGACCAAATTTTGGATTTTTTTTATTAAGTCACAGCCCGAGCCATGGGCATGGGAGTGCCCATAGGAGCCATTCTACCAGATTTCAGTAAGAGACGTCTGTATAGCCTGCGTCATGCTTGTGGGTGCTTAAATTCTAGCAGTATATAAAGAAATTTTATGCAGAATGTCGAGAAAGCTACCTAGGTTTTAAGCCGACTTTTACACAAGTTACAGAGGAAGTTCTAGCTGACTTTTGAATGTGAAGATCAAAGTTTTAGCTAGAACTTGAAGAAGATTGAAGTTGGAAGTGAATATTTCTCATCATCTCATGAATCATTTGAGATTTCTTTCTCCTCTCTTTATTTCCTTGTTTTCAATATCTGCTATGAACTAATTATATTGCTACCTAGATGTTGAGGAGCCCTAATTTCCATTATATGGATTGAACAATTTCACTTTCAATTAAATCATTCATTAAGAGTTTTATTCTTATGATTTATATCTTAATTCCTTTTAGCAATTGCATGCTTGTTATTAGGATATTGTTTTCATGTTATTGAGTAGAGATACCTTGGCATGAATTAATCACTCATAGGAATAGGGGATTTCTTAGGACACTAGAGATAGGTTCACAAGATCCTTTGAATGTTAATTCCTTGTTTTTAATGCTTTGCCTATTTGATCTTGTTTGAGAAGAGATTCCTTTCAATTTACTTAGGGAAAAGAGGTTAGATCACTCGAGAGAGGTTTTAATCTTATTTCGTGGGAGTCCAATTCTACTCTTGGTTTGGTTTGGTTGATGTTTTATTCATGAGTTACAAGAAAGAATTAGGGGGATTCAACATCTAGATAGGCCTTTACCATTGATAATTCATAATCTTTTATTACTCTTTCCATTGCTTTTATTTAATTTTTCTTTACTTTAATTTGTCCTTAATTCAATTAATTCCAAAATATTGATCCGTTAAACAATAGTCAACATTTGAGCTAGTATTTTCAATTATCCCCAGTGGAACGATACTCTTTCATCACTTTATTACTTGAACGGCCTGTGCACCTACAGTAGTATGCACATCTAGCGTGTCAAGTTTTTGGCGCTGTTGCCGGGGATCTGATTAGCATTATTAGTAATATAATAAAGATTATTGATTTAACTTTTATTTTACTTGTTTTTAATAATTGTTCTTACTTGTTGGCTATCATTTCAGGTATTCTTTTCTGTTTATGACCAGAGCTAGTTCCTTTGATCTACTTGAATTTGATCAGAGCTAGAGAGAACATTGAGACAAAAGTGAAAGGAGGAACGAGAACTAGCTTTGGAAGTAGAGGCAACAAACTTGGAAGAGGTAGACTCAGAAGAAGAGATTGAAGTGATGGAAGATCCACTAAGAACAATGCAAGAGTATGCAAGGTCCACTCTCAATAGGGCCGATTCAAGTATACGGAGGCCGACAGTCGCTGCAAACAACTTCGAAATCAAGCCAAATGTGATACAAATGGTTCAGTAGACTTGCCAATTTGATAGCTTCCCAGATGAAGACCATAACGCTCATCTTGAGAACTTTTTGCAAATTTGTGATACATTCAAGATAAACAATGTCTCAGATGATGCGATTAGGCTGAGGTTGTTTCCATTCTCATTTTGGGATAGACCAAAGAAGTGGCTCAAGTCTTTTTTTGCCATCACTTTTACTACATGGGGTCAATTGGCAGAGAAATTCTTGGAAAAATACTTCCCACCATTTAAGACTGCCAAGTTGAGGAATGACATTTCTTCTTTTCTTCAGCAAGATGGTGAGACCCTCTATGATACATGGGAAAAATTTAAAGATTTGTTGAGGAGGTTTCCGCATGAATGCCTTCCACTATGGCTTTAGATTCAAACCTTCTACAATGGTTTGAACTATGCAAGCAAGCAATCCATTAATGCAGCAGCCGGTGGTTCCATAAATAACAAGACACCGGAAGAGGCAAGGGACTTGATTAAAGACTTGACTCTCACAAATTATCAGTGGCAAACCCCTAGAGACTAGAGAAGGATTGGAGGAAGTGGTTCACATTAGGTGGACTCGATTACTGCATTGACCACTCAGATTGAAGTTACAAACAGAAAAATGGACTTCCTAGCTTTGTCCTCAGGGGAACAAGCACAAGTGTTATTTTGTGATTAGTGTGGGGGTGGACACCAAAGTCAGGCTTGTCAAAGTGGCAACAATTTTTCCAAGATGGAGCAAGTTGAGTATCTTGGAAATGCACCTCAAAGGCAACAAAATAACCCCTATAGCAACACATATAATTCAAGGTAGAGAAATCATCCGAATTTCTCTTAGAATAATTAGAACAATCCAAGGCCTCCCCTGGGATTTCAACAACCTCAACACCAACAAGCATCTCCTCTATGAAAGAGTAATTTTGAGGAAATGATGGAGAAGTTTGTAGATGATTTAGAAAATAGATTCCAAAAAACTGAGACCACCCTCAGAAATCAACAGGCCTCTATCCACAATTTGGAAAATCAAGTGGGTCAAATTGCCAAGCTACTCAGTGAAAGACCACAAGGAAGTTTGCCTAGCAACACTGAGGCAAACCCAAAGGAACGGCTAAAGGCAATCACTTTAAGGAGTGGAAAGGAAATTAAGGATGGTGTTGAGAAAGAACAAGAGGAAGTGGTTGAGGCACTGGGTGCCAATGAAGAAGCTGAAAATGAAGTTGTATCGAGAGAGAAGGCAAGAGTGGAAACAGGGACAGAGAAAGCAACACAATAGCCTACCATGACGGTAAAGGAGTACCGACCTCAAATGCCATATCTAGCAAGACTGCACAAGGACAAAATCGATGCTCAGTTCAGTAAGTTTCTAGAATTTTGCAAACAACTTCATATTAATATTCCTTTTGTCGAAGCTTTATCACAAATTTCCAAATATGCTAAATTTTTGAAAGAGCTCCTTTCTAACAAAAGGAAGCTCGATGAGGTATCATTGGTGCATTTGTCGAAAAAGAGTTCGACAATTTTGCAAAAGAGGTTACCTAAGAAATTAAAAGATCCTGGTAGTTTTACTATTTCATGTTTTATAGGTAACCTCAAGATTAAGAGTGCATTAGCTAACTTGAAGGCTAGCATAAGTGTTATGCCCTACAAGATGTTTAAAGAATTGGGTATTGGAAAACCTAAACCAATACATATGACTATTTAATTAGCTGATAAATCGGTAGTACACCCTCTTGGGATTATAGAGGATGTGTTGGCAAAAGTCGGGGAATTTATTTTCCCCAATGACTTTGTCATCATCGATATGGATGAGGACGCAGATGTTTCGCTTATTCTTAGTAGGCCATTTTTGAACACAGCCCGTGCCCTTATCGATATCCATGATGGCACATTGACCCTAAAAGTATTTTTTCATATTGCAAATGCCATGAAGCACCCATTTGCACTCGATGAGGTGGATTCATGCAATGATATTATTAAGCATGAAATCATCAATTTTGTTACTAACATTGTTTCCAAGGATCCCTTTGAGCTGTGTTTGGTGCAGGATAATATTGAGGATCATGAGATAATAGAGCAACTAGCTTATCTTGAAGCAAGCAAACCATGCAAGAGTCGGGCATATGAGACTATTGAAATGCCCAAAGAGGAAAAGATGAAGCCATCTGTAGTTGATCCACCAATCTTGGAATTTAAGACCCTCCTGAATCACTTTGAGTATGGATTTTTAGCGGAGGAAAGAAAGTTGCCAATCATTCTGAATGACCGTTTGTCTTTCGAGCAAAAAGCTAGACTCATTGAGCTGTTGAAGAAACACAAAAATGTTATAACTTGGAAGATAGCAGACATCAAGGGTATTAGTCCCTCATATTACACTCATAAGATACTTATGGAGGATGAGTTTAAAGCTGTAGTGCAACCCCAGAAAAGACTAAACCCGAAGATGAAAGATGTGGTGAAGGCTGCGTGATTAAGCTACTTGATGCGGGAATCATTTATCCCATTTCAGATAGCCCTTGGGTGAGCCTAGTTCAGGTAGTGCCTAAGAAAAGAGGGATGACTGTGGTTCCTATTGAAAATAATGAACTTATCCCAACCAGGACGGTTAGTGAATGGTGTGTTTGTATCGACTATAGGAAGTTGAACGATGCAACCAGGAAAGATCATTTTCTATTGCTCTTCATCGACCAAATGTTAGAGAGGTTATCTGGGCACAAGTATTATTGCTTTTTGGATGGTCTTTCAGGCTACTTCCAAATTCCTATTGCCTCGGAAGACCAACAAAAGACAACCTTCACCTATCCATATGGAACATTTGCCTACAGAAGAATGCCATTTGGACTCTGTAATGCACCTGCAACTTTTTCATAGTGCATGATGGCAATCTTCGATGAACTTATTGAGGATATTATAGGGGTGTTTATGGATGACTTCTCAGTTCATGGAAACTCGTTTGATGGTTGTTTGGAGAATCTTGAGAGAGTGTTAGTGAGATGTGAGGAAACAAATCTGGTGCTAAACTGGGAAAAGTGTCATTTCATGGTTCAGGAAGGGATCATATTGGGACATAAGATATCGAGTAAGGGAATTGAGGTGGATAGAGCTAAGGTGGAAACTATTAAGAAATTGCCACCTTCCATATCAGTGAAGGCTATCAAAAGTTTATTGGGACATGCGGGCTTTTATAGGAGGTTCATAAAAGACTTTTCCAAGATTGCTCGTCCTTTGACAAGGTTCCTCGAAAAGGACATTGAGTTTGTATTTGATGAGGAGTGTTTTAAGGCCTTCAACACTCTTAAGGAAAAACTAATTTATGCTTCAGTCATGGTGGCCCCCGACTAGAATTTACCATTTGAGTTGATGTGTGATGCGAGTGACTTTGCAGTTGGGGCAGTTTTGGGCCAAAGGAAGGAGAAGCACTTCCAACCCATATATTATGCAAGCAAGGCTCTGAATGAAGGCCAAGCCAATTTCATCACCACAAAAAAAGAGTTGCTGGCTGTTGTGTTTGCTTTTGACAAGTTTCGCTGATATTTGATCTTGTTAAACATGATAGTGTATATGGACCATTCGGCTTTGTAATATTTATTCTCTAAAACTGATGCAAAGCCAAGATTGATCCGGTGGGTTCTATTACTGTAAGAATTTGATATGGAAATTCAAGACAAGAAGCGAGCTGAAAATCTTGCAGCGGATCATCTTTCTCTCTTAGAGAACCCAAACCTGGAGAGACTTGAAGAGGGAGAAAATGATGATTATTACCTTGACGAGCAGCTATATGCCATGGTAGGTATGGTGAGTTATTCTAACTTTGAAATACCTTGGTTTGCTGATTTTGCTAATTATTTGGCCCTGAGGGAACTCCCAAAAGGGTTAACTTCTCAAGAAAAGAAGAAATTCTTTTTCTGATCTCAAGTACTATTTTTGGGAAGATCCTTATTTGTTTAAGTTGTGCAGTGACTGAATGATCCGGCGTTGTGTGGCCTGGCCTGAAACCATGAATATTCTTAGCCACTACCACGCCAGATCAGCTGGTGGACATATGGGAGCCAGTAGAACTGCTCAAAAAGTTTTAGAGTCTGGATTCTACTGGCCCACTTTGTTTAAGGATAGCTATGATTTTGTGCAATAGTGTGATCGTTGCCAAAGAATTGGAAACATCTCGTCTCGTAATGAGATGCCCTAAAATGGATTTTTAGTTTATGAAGTTTTTTATGTATGGGGCATCGATTTCATGGGACCTTTTCCCAGCTCTTTTGGCAACAAATATGTTCTTGTAGCTATTGATTATGTGTCTAAATGGCCTGAGGCTTAAGCCCTAGCAAATAATGATGCTAGGGTAGTCATTAAGTTTCTTAAGAAGTTGTTTTCTCGATTTGGTACACCAAAAGCTATCATAAGTGATAGAGGCACCCACTTCTGTAATGCTCAGCTTGATAAAGTTTTCAAAAGGCTAGGCGTTACTCATAAGTTGGCTACCCCTTACCACCCTCAAACTAGTGGCCAGGTCGAGAACACAAATAGGGAGCTCAAGAGAATTCTTGAGAAGACAGTAGAGCAATCCCGAAAGAATTGGTATGAGAAATTGGACAATGCTTTATGGGCTTTTAGGACGGCATTTAAAACCCCCTTGGGTACTACGCCATTCAAGCTAGTGTATGGCAAGGCTTGCCATTTACTTGTTGAGATAGAACATAATGCTTATTGGGCTATAAAACAGATTAATCTTGATCTAGCTAGTGTAGGTGAGAAGAGGAAATTGCAGATCAATAAGCTAGATGAGTGGCGATTGCAAGCCTATGACAATGCAAGGATATATAAGGAAAGAACCAAAAGATGGAATGATGCTCGAATTAAGCAAAGAAAGGAGTTTCAAGCTAGAGACCAGGTATCACTTTACAATTCTAGGCTTCGACTCTTTCCAGGTAAGTTGAAATCTCATTGGTCTGGTCTTTTTACTATTAAGGAAGTCTTTCCCTATGGAATAGTTGAGTTAACTCACCCTGATAAGGGTGATTTTAAGGTGAATGGGCAAAGGCTCAAGTTGTACTTTGGGGGAGAATTGAATGAAGTGAAGGAGATTGAGTATCTCTATGAGTGAGGGTGAACAATCACCCTAACCGTCCAACTAGTATGACGTTAAAGAAGCGCTGAATGGAAGGCAACCCATTATTTTTATAGTTGTAGTATATTTTCTTTCATTTTGTTTTGTGGTGATGCGATTGTGGTTGAGTGTTTTTTAGGTCAAAGTTGGTGAAGAATTGGCTAAGTGTGATGAAAAATGCCTGAGCCATGCCCTGACTCACACCTGTGGCCTTAGGTTTGGCACAAGGAATATAAAAATTAGGAGTTATAGAAGCCATCCACGACCTGAGTCAAGGGTGTGGGATAAGGTTTGAAAAATAATTTCGAGATCTAATAGCTTCCCACGGGCTGTCCCACATCTGTGACTCATATCGTGGGTTAAGGTGCAATTTGTGAACTGAGGTCCAGTAGCTTCCCACAGGCAGTCCCACATACGTGTCTCCATTCGTGGAGTAAGAATCATTTTCCAACTGAATCCAGTAGTGTTCCACTGGGTGACCCACCGATGTGACTCAACCCGTGGGAACAATTTATTATTTAAACCTCTGTTTCTCACGCACACACACTTACGCCTTCATTTTCCTAATTCTCTCAAAACCTCTCAACTCCCTCTCATCTCCCCCATTCTAAATCACACACAAACACTCTCCTACTCTAATTTTGAGCATCTAGGCACGAATTTGGGCATTAAGTTTGCATTTTTTCTGAATTTCTTCAATGATTTTTGCAGGAATTTCTTTAGATGGTTTGCGTTTCATTTTTCCCATCTTCTCTCTCGATTTTCTCTTGGTTTTTCACTATACAGTTAAATGCTTATTGGGTTTAGTCAAGGGAGATGCTCTGGGTCTCCTAGAAAGCATGATTTAGAGTTTATTTTTAGAATAAATGGTGATTTATGCTTAACTTGTTGATTGTTTGAGAATGTACCACTCAATGCATATTGTCTTTGAGTTTAATGATAGATAATTGAGTGTTTTTGAGATTAGTCACTCTAATTTGCAATGGGCTTTGTCTAATTCATATATTTTGTGATTTGAATTTATTAAATACTTATTGGGGTTGAATTTTGTGCTTAATTGTGTTGGATTTATTGAACAAAGAGGTGTTTGGAGTATTTGCTTAATTGTGTGGGTGCCAAATTTTCTGTCATTATAATGCCCCGTTGTTAGTTCCGCTAACTTGCTATATTGTTTGGCTGTCTTGCCTTGGGTTGTTTGTTTGTGTTATTTTGCAGATATAGGTATAAGAAAACAGCCATCCTGAAGGCCAGAGACACTACCCATTAAAAGGGCAAGGGGTGAGGGGAGTTCTAAAGCCCCACCGCTTGCAGTAGCCCCGACTACCAATTTCATTGTCAACCATCCTTGCATTCAATTCATCGAAAAGGAGACTAGGGGTAGATTTGAGCAGTTGGCAAATAAGGACTTTGAGCCAACATGAACAATGGATTGGGATTATATAGAGAGAATTAGACTGGCTGCGAGTATTCGGGAAATGGTTAACCAGCCGAGTTGGAAGCAGTTGTTCGCGATACCGAAACCCGCTTTCCATGAGCTCACATTAGACTTCTTATGCACCTTGCAATTTGACAAGAATTGTATTCGAGTGAGCAAGCCGTCACTCAAATTTAGGCTCGGGGTCAACATTTTCACCTCAGTATCAATGAGGTTTCAGTGAAGATGGGTTTGTACACTGAGGCTGAATTGGGAACTGATGTGTATCAGGGTTCCGAAGTCAACTTTGTAAATGATAATGTGCCGCAGGTGGTATGGAAAAAGTTTGCTCCGAATGCAAAAGGTTTTGAATCTGGAGTATCCAAAGCTTCAAGTCTTACATCCTTTCCTCTCCGGATTGTGCACAGCCTCCTCTCTAAAATTATATCAGCCCGCCGAGATAGTGGGGGTGCAGTTACCAAATAAGATTTATTTTTTTTGATGTGCATGGTGGAGAACCGTAAGTGCAATCTTGCTCATGCTATGATATACTTCCTCTATAATTGATCCAAGAAGGGATCTGCAGGAGCCTTATTTGGGGGAATGTATGTGATCAAGTTGGCGTTAAACTTGGAAGTTTATGATACCATTCTAGAGATGACCCTGTATGGCATGCTAAAGCTACTTGGCATGGCTACTGTTATTAGAATGGATCCATAGAAGAGGTTCCTGTCTTCAAAAGATCCTCCAGTGCCAGCGGCTGACATTCCTTCTACTTCAGGTCCTCCACCCGTTTATTCTAATGCTAGACCATCTTTTTCAGCTGAGCCTTCTGTCCCTCTGTAACTTGACGTGCTCGATTTGTGTACTACTACAAGTGCACAAGCCGTTCAAGTAATAAAGTGATAAAAGAGTATCGTTCCACTGGGGATAATTGCAAATACTAGCTCAAATGTTGACTATTGTTTAACGAATCAATATTTTGGAATTAATTGAATTAAGGACAAATTAAAGTAAAGCAGAATTAAGTAAAAGCAATGGAAAGATTAATAGAAGATTATGAATTATCAATGGTAAAGGCCTATCTAGATGTTGAATCCCCCTAATTCTTTCTTATAACTCATGAACAAAACATCAACCAAACCAAACCAATAGTAGAATTGGACTCCCATGAAATAAGATTAAAACCTCTCTCGAGTGATCTAACCCCTTTTCCCTAAGTAAATTGAAAAGAATCTCTTCTCAAATAAGATCAAATAGGCAAAGCATTAAAAATAAGGAATTAACATCCAAAGGATCTTGTGAACCTATCTCTAGTGTCCCAAGCAATCCCCTATTCCTATGAGTGATTAATTCATGCCAAGGTATCTCTACTCAATAATATAAAAACAATATCCTAATAACAAACATGCAATTGCTAAAAAGAATTAAAATATAAATCATAAGAATAAAACTCTCAAGGAATGATTTAATTGAAAGTGAAATTGTTCAATCCATACAATGGAAATTAGGGCTCCTCAACATCTAGATAGCAATATAATTAGTTCATAGCAGACATTGAAAATAAGGAAATAAAGAGAGGAGAAAGAAGAGATGATGAGAAATCTTCACTTCCAACTTCAATCTTCTTCAAGATCTAGCTAAAACATTGATTTTCACATTCAAAAGTCAGCTAGAACTCCCCCTGTAACTTGTGTAAAAGTCGGCTCGAAAACCTAGGTAGCTTCCTCGAAATTTTGCAAAAAATTTCTTTATATACTGCTAGAATTTAAGCACCCACAGGCGTGACTCAGGCTGTGCAGACGTCTCTTACTAAAATCTTGCAGAATGGCTCCCACGAGCACTCCCATGCCCGTGGTCAGGCTGTGACTTAATAGAAAAACCCAAAATTTGGTCCATTGTTCATCAATTTCATGGCTGAACTACGTGATTCCGATAATATTAGTCCATGGCATCTAAAAATATAAGAATCCCTAAAAGAACTATAAAAAACACTTGAACAAACAAATTAAACTCAATTTTAAGGATGAAACATGCTAGATCAAAGGATAAAATATAGTCAATCATGCACTTATCAAATTCCCCCACACTTAAGCATTTGCTTGTCCTCAAGCAAATTGAATTAAAATAAAAGGAAGAAATAAAATCTCCCTACCTTAGACAATAAAAATCAAACAGTTTATATGGCAATGACTCAAAGTCCGCATAGCGCAAAATCCTTAACCAAATATCAATCCTCAAACATGATAGCCAAATTAAGAAACCTTTATGACAAACTTTACAAACCTAAAGCTTGAAATCTAGAGTTACAAAAGTGAGCAACTAATTCCAAAGCAACAAAAGTTTAAGCACAGTAGATGCATAAAGATTTTCCCTCCAAGGTGCATGATCATCCCCCTTGAATTTCACTTATTTTCAAGAACATTCATCTCATTATTTTAAGGAGCCTGACTTACTGGAACAGTCATACTAACCTTTTTACGCGAGTGTAAACATTTGTGATGCCAACCCCCGCTTACTCAGCTAGAGTTATAGGTTCAAATGGCTACTAGCACTATTCATGAGCTTAACCCTTTATTATTTTTAAAAGAGTCAAAAATAGTGAAATAGGATTTAATTTTCAAAGCTCCTTTAAAACTATTTTTTTTCAAGGAAAACAATCACACAGCCTAAGATGTAAAGAGTTTCTACTAACAAAAACCAATGTAACCATGGAAAACTTTTGTGCTCAAAAACATAACTAAAGATTCAAACTTAAGAATTTACTAGATTTGTCAATCCACAGAATCCTAATAAAGGCTATCATATCTGATTTTCAATAAAAGACCAATTCATTTAAGTCATACATCAATAAGCAATTGCCATTCAACCATTATCAATTTCATGTCAAACCATTATCAAAATTCAACTCACTTGAAAAGATCATCATTCACAAGCATTCATAACAAACCTCTCCCCTACACTTAAATTACACATTGTCCCCAATGTGTGGAAAACAAAGCAAAAAGAAAAGAAGAAGAGAGGGAGAGAGAGTTGCCTTATCAATTAGCCATCATGAATGGAAGGTAGCAATTTTTGTCATCATCCTTGCCATGTTCAAAATAAAGTGCTATCGACCAAGAGAGTGCTAAACAGAAGATCCACAAAAACTAAGAAAATAGAATAAAGCAAAATAAAAGTAAAAGAAATATAGAGTACAGTAATCCAAAAATAAAAAGAAAAGAAAGGAAGAAAAAGGAAAAGAGAAAATAAACTAATCCTCCATATCATCATTGTTTCCATCAGCATCATCGTTATCATCTACATCAACTAGCTCTTATGGTGGCTGTTGCTACTATGGTGGCTGCTGGGATGGTTGAAACCCCTGAGTGCTCCAAAATTTCAGTATAGATTGCTAGAGCCATGTCCTCTATGCCACCTCAAACTCAAGGGCTGACTGATGTTGACCCATCAAATCCATCATGTGATACTAGGGGCCAAGAGTTTATCCTGGTGAACCTTAAGGCGATCCATATTACTCTCGAGCTGACATATCTGGAGCTCAAAGTCTGTTGGCTTCCTATCACCCTCCTCCACCTCACCTAGAATGTGGCCCCAATCTCTAAAATGAGAGTCAGAAAAGTACGGAGGGATAGAAGGCCCAATTGAAGAAGATGGTCTAGCATCAGAATAAACAGGCGGAGGAGCTGAAGTAGAAGGAATGTCAGCCCCCGGCGTTGGAGGACCTTGTGAAGACAGGAACTTCTTCTCCGGATCCATTCTAATGAGAGTAGCCATGCCAAGTAGCTTTGGCATGCCATCCAGGGTCATCTCTTGAAGGGTATCATAAACTCCCAAGTTTTTCGCCAACTTGGTCACATACATTCTCCCAAATAAGGCTCCTACATATCCCTTCTTGGATTGATTATAGAGGAAGTATACCATAGCATGAGCAAGATTGCACCTACGGTTCTCCACCATGCATATAAAAAAAAATAAATATTGCTTGGTAACTGCACCCCCATTGTCTCGGTGGGCTGATATAGTCTTGCAGAGGGGGCTGTGCACAATCCGAAGAGGAAAGGATGTAAAACTTGAAGCTTTGGATACTCCAGGTCCAAAACCTTTTGCATTCAGAGCAAACTATTTCCATACCCCCTACGGCACATTATCATTTGCAAAGTCGACTTCAGAACCCTGATACACATCAGTTCCCAATTCAGCCTCAGTGTACAAACCCATCTTCAATGCAACCTCATTGATACTGACGTGAAAATGCTGACCCCTGAGCCTAAATCTGAGTGACGGCTTTCTCACTCGAATACAATTCTTGTAAAATTGCAAGGTGCATAAGAACTCCAACGTGAGCTCACGGAAAGCGGGTTCCGATATCGCGAACAACTGCATCCAACCCGGCTGGTCAACCATTTCCCGAATACTCGCAGCCAGTCCAATTCTCTCCATATAATCCCAATCCATTATTCATGTTTGCTCAAAGTCCTTATTTGCCAACTGGTCAAATATACCCCTAGTCTCCTTTTCGGTCAATTGAATGCAATGATGGCTGACGATGAAATTGGTAGTCGGGGCTACTGCAGGGCTCTAGAACTCCCCTCACCCCTTGCCCTTTTAGTAGGTAGTGTCTCTAGCCTTCGGGATGGCTATTTTCTTAGACCCATATCTGCAAAACAACACAAACAAACAACCCAAGGCAAGACAGCCAAACAATATAGCAACTTAGCGGAACCAACAACGGGGCATTATAACGACAGAAAATTTGGCACCCACACAATTAAGCAAATACCCCAAACACTCTTTGTTCAACAAATCCAATACAACTAAGCACATAATTTAACCCCAACAGGTATTCAATAAATTCAAACAATAAAATATACAAATTAGACAAAGCCCATTGCAAATTAGAGTGATTAATCTAAAAAACACTCAATTATTTATCATTAAACTCAAAGAGAATATGCATTGAGTGATACATTCTCAAACAATCAACAAGTTAAGCATAAATCACCATTTATTCTAAATATAAAATCTAAATCATGCCTTCTAGGAGACCCATAGCATCTCCCTTAACAAAACTTAATAGGCATTCAACTGTATAGTGAAAAACCCAAGAGAAAATCGAGAGAAAAGATGGGAAAAATGAAACGCAAACCTGCTGAAGAAATTCATGCAAAAATCGTTGAAGAAACTCAGAAAAAATACAAACTTAAAGCCCAAATTCGTGCCTTGATGATCAAAATTAGAGTTGGAGAGTGTTTGTGTGTGATTTAGAATGGGGGAGATGAGAGGCAGCTGAGAAGTTTTGAGAGAATTTGGAAAATGAAGGTGTGAGTGCGTGTGCATGAGAAACAGAGGTTTAAATAATAAACCATTCGAATGGGTTGAGTCACGCCGATGGGTCACCTAGTTGATTGCTACTGGATTCGGTTGAAAAATGATCTTTACTCCATAACTGGAGACACATATGTGGGACATCCCGTGGGAAGCTACTGGACCTTAGTTCACAAATTGCACCTTAACCCACTGTCTGATTCATGGATTTGGGACAGCCTGTAGGAAGCTACTGGATCTCAGAATTATTTTTCAAACCTTATTCCACGCCCATGACTCAGGTCGTGGGATAGGGCTTGGATGGCTTCTGTAACTCCTAATTTTTATGCTCCTTGCGCCACACCTAAGGCCACAAGTGTAAGTCAGGGCGTGGCTCAGGCATTGTTCATCACACTTAGCCAATTCTTCACCATCTTTGACCACTCAACCACAAGTGCATCACCACAAAATAAAATGAATGAAAATATACTGCAACTATAAAAATAATAGGTTGCCTCTCATTCAGCGCTTCTTTAATATTGTACTAGCTGGACGGTTAGGGTGATTGTTTACCCTTACTCTTGGAGATACTTAATCTCCTTCACTCTATTCAATTCTCCCCCAAAGTACAACTTGAGCCTTTGCCCATTTACCTTAAAATCACCCTTATCAGGGTGAGTTAACTCAACTATTCCATAGGGACAGACTTCCTTAACAGTAAAAGGACCAGACCAACGAGATTTCAACTTACCTAGAAAGAGTTGAAGCCTAGAATTGTAAAGTAATACCTGGTCTTCAGCTTGAAACTTCTTCCTTTGCTTAATTCGAGCACCATGCCCTCTCTTGGTTCTTTCCTTATACATCCTTGCATTGTCATAGGCTTGCAATCGCCACTCATCTATCTCATTGATCTGCAATTTCCTCTTCTCATCTGTATTAGGTAAATCAAGATTAATCTGTTTTATAGCCCAATAAGCATTATGTTCTATCTCAACAGGTAAATGGCAAGCCTTGCTATACACTAGCCTGAATGGTGTAGTACCCAAAAGGGTTTTAAATGTCGTCTTAAAAGCCTATAGAGCATTGTCCAATTTCTCAGACCAATCCTTTCAGGATCGCTCTACGGTCTTCTCAAGAATTCTCTTGAGCTCCCTATTTGTGTTCTCGACCTGGCCCCTAGTTTGAGGGTGGTAAGGGGTAGCCAACTTATGAGTAATGCCTAGCCTTTTGAAAACTTTCTCAAGCTGAGCGTTACAGAAGTGGGTGCCCCTATCACTTATAATATCTTTTGGTGTACCAAATCGAGAAAACAACTTCTTAAGAAACTTAATGGCTACCCTAGCATCATTTTTTGCTAGGACTTGAGCCTCAGGTCATTTAGACACATAATCAATAGCTACAAGAACATATTTGTTACCGAAAGAGCTGGGAAAATGTCCCATGAAATCGATGCCCCATACATCAAAAACTTCACAAACTAAAATTCCATTTTGGGGCATCTCATTACGTGACTAGATGTTTCCAGTTCTTTAGCAATGATCACACCATTGCATAAAATTATAACTATCCTTAAACAAAGTGAGCCAGTAGAATCCGGACTCTAAAACTTTTTGAGCAGTTCTATTGGCTCCCATATCTCCAACAACTGGTCCGGCGTGGCAGTGGCTAAGAATATTCATGGTTTCAAACCAGGCCACGCAGCGCCGGATCATCCAGTCACTACACAACTTAAACAAACAGGGATCCTCCCAAAAGTAGTACTTGAGATCAGAAAAAGAATTTCTTCTTTTCTTAAGAAGTTAACCCTTTTGGGAGTTCCCTCAGGGCTAAATAATTAGCAAAATCAGCAAACCAAGGTATTTCAAAGTTAGAATCACTTACCATACCTACCATGGTGTACAGCTGCTCGTCAGGGAAATGATCATCAATGTCTCCCTCTTCAAGTCTCTCCAGGTTTGGGTTCTCCAAGCGAGAGAGATGATCCGCTGCAAGATTTTCAGCTCTCTTCTTGTCTTGAATTTCCATATCAAATTCTTGCAGTAATAGAACCCACCAGATCAATCTTGGCTTTGCATCAATTTTAGAGAATAAATATTGCAAAGCCGAATGGTCCGTATACACTATCACTTTTGACAAGATCAAATATGAGCAAAACTTGTCAAAAGCGAACACAACAGCCAGCAACTCTTTTTCTGTGGTGGTGTAATTGGCTTGGACTTCATTCAGAGTCTTACTTGCATAATAGATGGATTGGAAGTGCTTCTCCTTCCTTTGGCCCAAAACCGTCCCAACTGCAAAGTTACTCGCATCACACATCAACTCAAATGGCAAATTCTAGTCGGAGGCCACCATGATTGGAGCATGAATCCGTTTTTCCTTGAGAGTGTTGAAGGCCTTAAAACACTCCTCATCAAATACAAACTCAATGTCCTTTTCAAAGAGCCTTGTCATAGGACAAGTAATCTTTGAAAAGTCTTTTATGAACCTCCTATAAAAGCCCATATGTCCTAAGAAACTTCTGATAGCCTTCACCGATGTGGGAGGTGGCAATTTCTCAATAGTTTCTACCTTAGCTCTATCCACCTCAATTCCCTTACTCGATATCTTATGTCCTAACACGATCCCTTCCTGAACCATAAAATGACACTTTTCCCAGTTTAGCACCTGATTTGTTTCCTCACATTTCACTAACACTCTCAAGATTCTCCAAACAACCATCAAACAAGTTGCTATAAACTGAGAAGTCGTCCACAAACACCTTCATAATATCCTCAATCAGCTTGTCGAAGATTCCATTATGCACGGTTGAAAAGTTGTAGGTGCATTACAGAGTCCAAATGGCATTCTTTTGTAGGCAAACGTTCCATATGGACAGGTGAAGGTTATCTTTTCTTGGTCTTCTAGGGAAATAGGAATTTGGAAGTAGCCATAAAGACCATCCAAAAAGCAATAATACTTGTGCCCGGATAACCTCTCTAACATTTGGTCGATGAAGGACAATGGAAAATGATCCTTCCTGGTTGCATCATTCAACTTTCTATAGTCGATACAAACACGCCATCCAGTAATCGTCCTTATTGGGATGAGTTCATTTTTTTAATTAGGAACCACAGTCATCCCTTCTTTCGTAGGCACTACCTAAACTGGGCCCACCCAAGGGCTGTCTAAAATGGGATAAATGATTCCCGCATCAAGTAGCTTATTCAACTCAGCCTTCACCACATCTTTCATCTTTGGGTTTTGTCTTCTCTGGGGTTGCACTACAACTTTAAACTCATCCTTCATAAGTATCTTATGAGTGCAATATGAGGGACTAATACCCTTGATGTATACTACCTTTCAAGCTATAACCTTTTTGTGTTTCTTCAACAGCTCAATGAGTCTAGCTTTTTGCTCGGAAGACAAACGGGAATTCAGAATGATTGGCAACTTTCTTTCCTCCACCAAAAATCCATACTCAAGGTGATCCAGGAGGGGCTTAAGTTTTGAGATTGGTGGATCAACTACAGATGGCTTCATGTTTTCCTTTTTGGGTATTTCAATAGTTTCATATGCTTGACTCTTACATGGTTTGCTTGCTTCAAGATAAGTTAGCTACTCTATTATCTCTTGATCCTCAATATTATCCTACACTAAACACGACTCAAGGGGATTCTTGGAAACAATGTTAGTAACAAAATTAACGATTTCAAACTCAATAATATCATTGCATGAATTTGCCTCATCAAGTGTAAGTGGGTGCTTCATGGCATTTGCGATATGAAAAATAACTTTTTCGCTCCCTACTCTTAGGGTCAATGTGCCATCATAAACATCGATAAAGGCGCGGTCTGTGTTCAAAAATGGCCTACCAAGAATAAGTGAAACATCCGCGTCCTCATCCATATCGATGATGACAAAGTCATTGGGAAAATAAATTCCCCGACTTTTACCAACGCAACCCCTATAATCCCACGAGGGTGTATTACCGACTTATCAACTAATTGAATAGTCATATGTGTTAGTTTAGGTTATCCAATACCCAATTCTTGAAACATCTTATAGGGCATAACACTTATGCTAGCCCCCAAGTTAGCTAATGCACTCTTAATCTTGAGGTTACTTATAAAATATGGAATAGTAAAACTACCAGGATCTTTTAATTTCTTAGGTAACCTCTTTTGCAAAATTGCCAAACTCTTTTCTGACAAATGCACCAATGATACCTCTTCGAGCTTCCTTTTGTTAGAAATGAGCTTTTTCAAAAATTTAGTATATTTGGGCATTTGTGATAAAACTTCGGCAAAAGGAATATTAATATGAAGTTGTTTGAAAAGTTCTAGAAACTTATTAAACTTAGCATTAATTTTGTCCTTGTGCAGTCTTGCTGGATATGGCATTCGAGGTCGGTACTCATTTACTGTAAGGGTAGGCTCTTTTATTACTTTCTCTGTCCTTATTTCCTGTCACAACCCGACTTACGTGCCGTGACGGTCCTAGGGCATGGGTAGGCATAAAGCCACCGAAAACCCGTATAACCCAATACTATACTATATCCAATCATGCATATACGATTCCTAGATCAGAACCCCAACACATTACTATAACAATCCACATCCATTCATCAAAGGAATTCCAATAAATACAATAAGGTAATATGCCATATATTACAATCCCAAATTGAATAAACATAATTCGACCATCATATACAATATCACAATAACCATAGAACTCTAGACTTTAACTCTTGGAGATACATAACCATTATGACATAATCAAAATGAAAAAAATGAAAATATGGACAGAGTAACCCCCAAGCGAGAAGATGAAGCTTGAGTTTTACGTCGTCTCAATCTCTATAGCACCTGAAAAAAATAAACAACTAAGGGGTGAGATATAAAATCTCAGTGAATACACGATGACAATATGTTATGCCGGCTAAATACCATATAAGGTAAGCGAATAAAGTTGTTTCAAGGCTTAGCAAGCGATATGAACAATTAGATAATCATGTTATTACAATGGGATTCATCGACAAAAGATATAGTGAATGAATCAAAAGAAACAATTAAGAATATCACAATGGGATTCAATTAAGAAGAATACTATG
>CATKHJ010323378.1:0-47500 GCA_949750685.1 Vernicia montana
ACTGGGCGCACTCATCAGAGAGTCGCCGGAAAAGTCATTGGAAAATATCGACTGTGTCGGATAGCTACAAAATTGATGTCAATAAATTCGCATCGAAGCATGGATACCGAAAATATGCACCACTTAATTTTCTCACCGACAGATTGCCGAAAAGACGCGTCGGCATATCCGAATTAACACCGTAAATAGGCGAAAATTCAAACGTTCACCATAATTCGCAAATAAGATTCCGAATCGAAGCTTACGAGATAACGAGTCCAACGGTACAAGAATCGTCGGAAACGGAGGTCAGAAAGTCGACAAAATAGTGGTCAGAACATTTCTGGCCGGTGACCGGTTCGGCGGCACTGGGCGGCGGACGGCGACCGGGTTGATGGCGTTGGAAGCGTCTCCTCCCCCTCTTTCCAACGGTCAGGCGCATGCAGCTTTTGGACGAACGGACGGCGGCGATATGAGCTGATTTCTCTTCTGCTTCTCTCTCTCTCTCTTTTATTCTGCTTCTCGGTTTCTGTCCTGATTTCTGTCCTTTTTTTTTTTTTCTTTTCCTTTATCCTTTTTCTATTACTTATCTCATATATATATAAAATAATAATAATAATAATAATAATAATAATAATAATAATAATAATAATAATTAAAATCTAAAATCAATTTAATTTAATTTAACCCTTTTTTTTTTTTTAAATTAATACCCGACAATAATAATTCAAAATTCGGGGTATTACAATTTTAATATAAAACTACGTAGTTTTGGATGGTTTTTAATTATTATACAAATTAATGTTAAATTAAAAACTATACCATTTTACTAATTCAAAACTACACCATTTTAATCAAAACTATGTAGTTTTGAGTTAAAAAATACTCAAAACTACGTAGTTTTGATATCTTTACCCATTAAGACATATCTTTACCCTAAATTTCAACTCTCTTATTCTCTTTTCAACCTTCTGCTTGCAGCCGCCCCTTACCTCTCCCCTCCTCGCTAATTTATTTCATTCTTCAATTTGCTTTGTCTCTTTCTTTCGTTCGCCGCTTGTAAAGCAATTGGTCTAGGTTTTGTAAGGATTTGGTCTGGGTTTGATTTGAGTGAGCGTTGCCGTTCTTCGATTGGTTTGGGTATTTCGATCTAGATTCTTCGACACTGCCGTTCTTCGAGGCTTCGAGCAAACTGTAATCCAAATTAAATTATCGTTTTTCATGCTTTTTTTTCTTTGTTTTTTTAGTCCCTCTTTGAGTCTTTGTTCTGAATTTTATTAAATTGAAGCTAATAAAAATAGGAATTGATGGAGAAAAATATATATATACAGATTTCAAAATGCATTGTTGAGATGTGATCACTGGAGAAGATAAAAGACAGTTCAAGTAAAAAAAATTCATAATTTTATGATTTTAGAGACAATTGTATATATTATTATTAAACCGCATAATGTATATAAGATATAAAACAGGAAAAGAGTTTGTTAAACAATTTGTAAGAAATGACATAATTAATATCATTGAATTAAAGTTCGATTTAACCAATTTGTAAGAAATGAAAATGACATAATTAAATAGACCAAGAAGACTAATTTCAATAGGTCTTACATTGCTGTCATTTGCTTGTTTAGTAGGGCATATATATATATATATATATATATATATATATATATATATATATATATATATATATATATATATATTGATTCTCTTACCACTAGATTAAAACATAAATTTAAAATCAAATCAATTAAAAAATAAATAAAATCCAACTAAAATTAGAGAATAACAAGGAGATAAAATAATCAAATACTTTTGAATTAAAATGCATGATATAACCAAATCATCCAACATAAGTTTGAACTTAAAGATTATTGTTTGATTTAGATAAATAGAAAGGCTCAATGATTAGTTTGCCTTTGAACAATTCTATTGAATTTGAATAAATAATTTGTTTACTATACACTTAAATTTTAAAATTATATTTGATTATGTCCACAAACTTTGAAATTTCTTTCTGTTTTTCCAATAAATGATTTTGTTAATTTCATTTATAAATTTAAGATTTAAAATTATGTCATATTGAGTAAGATAATATTGATAGGTTGTCTTTTAAATATCTTACTCAAAATTGTAAGATTTCTAATAATTATTTCTATTTTATGTTGGATATGCAGTGTTTTAAAAATCATATCAATAATCGAATAGGTCAGGTCATCGTTTTACGGGTTAACTGGTCGGATTAGTTGAATTAGTGGTCCGACTGGTAGTCCAATCGATTGGATAAAACCTTTTCCGTTCTCTTTTTTTAAAATTTTTTTTTTTGTTAGATTCTCATTAATAGAGATCCGACCAATTAAAACTAAAAACCAATGAAAGGATGGTTTAACAATTTAAGATTTAAAATTATGTCATATTGAGTAAGATAATATTGATGGGTTGTCTTTTAAATATCTTACTCAAAATTGTAAGATTTATAATAATTATTTCTATTTTCTGTTAGATATGCAATGTTTTAAAAATCAGACTGATGATCGAATCGGTCAGGTCATTGATTCATGATTTAACTGGTCGGACCAGTTGAACCAATGATCCGATCGGTTGAACCGGTAATTCAATCGATTGGATAAAACCTCTTCATTTCTCTTCTTTTTAAAATTTTTTTTAGTCAGATTCCTATTAACAGAAATCCGACCAATTAAAATCAGATAAAAATCGATCAAATGATGATTTAACTGAAAATCTAATTTTTTCAGTGAACCGAACCGAACTGGCCAACGATTCCCAAATCAACCGGTTTTTAAAACACTGTTCATTTGCAAAACCTGCAAAACTTCAATTTAAAATTATATGATAACTATTAACTATTAAAATTATTATTTTATTATATTAATGTATTATATAACAAGGAGTATTGTTAAGTAAATTAATTAAATATAATAAATTATTTGTTAGAGGGCTAAAAAAAATGAATAGTTCATCAGTAAATCAATAGGTTTAGCCTAAAAAAAAATTCTTATTTTTTGGATAAATAAATTTAAAAAAAAAAACCTTAAAATTTTCAATTTAGTTCGGTATGCAGAGGAAGGCAGGAATTCGTACCTGTAATTACCTACACCATGAAGATACAAATTACTGATAAATAATTGAATCACCAGTGTATTAGTGTCATAGATTTTAATCATTTATCTAGGCACATTCTGTTTTTGCTTTTATTTAATCATGAGTTTCATAATTTTTTTTTTTATTAATCTGTATTTCTTGTGAAGATCAGCATATCAATTGACATTTTTATTCAGGTATAATATTAACCAACATTTCATTACAGAAGCAACTAGAGACCACAGCTTGCAAAGAATACCTAGTACTACAGGAATCCAACATAACTCCTTCGCAAATTACTTTTCTTTAACCTTCCTTCCACTAAATAGACAAAAATTCAATGTGCTCCCAAAATTTAGGTGCAGTGGGTATTGCAGCTTTCCAGCTGCTGAAATACATGGAGATCAGATTTTCTGTCAATCTGCAGAAAATGTAAAAATCTTTTGAAACCTAAAACTTATTGGTAGTCTTCATCCTTATCCAGAGAAGCTGATAAGTAGCTCAAAATGAAGCCATCTATCAATCCCTCAAGTACGGAGTCAGGGTCAGAGACCTCATAATTGGTTCGAAGGTCTTTAACCATTCGATAAGGCTGCATCAAAAGAAAATATAATGGAAAGTTGTTTAGTTTAGATTGATGATGGAATAGTCCTTGAGAAAATCAATGCAAGTTGTAATAGTGAAGTACATGTAGCACATAAGTGCGAATCTGGTTTCCCCAACTTATTTCTGTGAGTGATTGTGTATGCTGTGCATTCATCTGGGCCTGGCGAGCCATCTCAAGCTGGTCTAACCGAGATTGGAGCACTGCCATTGCTGAAGCTTTATTCATATGCTGTGATCTATGAACGACAGAAAATATTTGGAATCGGTAAAAGGTCATTGTAACTCCCAATTCTATGATTAGCATCAACGTCAACAGATTTCATACCTTTCATTTTGACAAGTGGCACTAACACCAGTGGGGATATGAACTATTCTCACAGCACTCTCAGTTGTGTTAACATGCTGACCACCAGCTCCCCCAGCACGAAATCGCTCAATACGGAGATCAGACTCATTAATTTGTACACGAGTGGATCCATCACCTAGGATTGGAATTACAGCAACAGCAGCAAAAGAAGTATGTCGGCGCTTTCCACTGTCAAAAGGCGAAATGCGCACCAACCTATGGACTCCTACTTCTGCTTTGGCATATCCAAATGCATATTCACCATCTAACTTGATTGTTGCACGCTGAAAAGAAAAACACCTCTTTCAGGTTAGAAACTTAATGGGTGTTCTCACAAATCCAAAAAAGTGAAGCTTAAGTGAGGATACACATAGTAGAGCTGCATTTTTACAGTTTGCCATACAACATTGTGGAAAAACAAACAGTGGGCGGATTCCTTTGATATAAAAAAGAAAAGAAAAGAAGAAAATAATACAGAACATATAGATGACAATGTATTTCCAAAATGGAGGAGGATGGGAAAAGCTGAACCTTGATTCCTGCAATCTCACCAGGCATTTCATCCACTACAGTTACTTTATAACCACGCCGTTGAGCCCACAACTTATACATTTGCATGACCATTTTTGCCCAGTCCATGCTCTCGGTACCCCCAGCTCCAGCTTGAACCTGTTCATGCATAATCAAAAGGGGGTTAAACTGGTGAAGTGTTGCACCAATTTAACTAGCAATTGTTGTTTATCATAAACATTGAAAAAGAAGGAAAAGTTAGCTAGCAAACAAATAATACATATTTTTTATACTTTTGGCTGGAAATTGAAAACCTTACACGACATTGGGAAAGTTTGATTTAAGGGTAACAACAAAATGAATGAAATTAACCTCGATGTAACAAGGGCAAGAATCCTGCTCGCCATCTAACAAAGCTTCAAGCTCTTTCTCTTTTGAGCTTCTTCTCATGTGAAGTAAAGCTTTCAAGGACTCCTGGAATAGAAAGCAGGACATTTTACATGAATAAAACTGGCTGTGCAAAGGCATATAGTAAATAGTTGTATATTCAGAAGGAAAAAAGTCAAATGATTATAGGCTACTTCATTAAGTCTCTCTCATATCTTAATTTATCAATTTTTACCATGTTTAACTCAATGATTTATTTCATTACTCCAAAGCTATTTTCTAATCCAGAATAATTAATTACTTCAGCTCAAAATTTGGTTATTTGCTCCATATGCTGAAATGAATTTTTAGCATACTTGCAACAATTAGTATATGCCGTATTAATCTTTGAGTTGAAAAGAAAACATCATTCTTAATTGATGCTACATGTACAGGACATCAATCATGAAACAGAACGAATACATGCCTATAATAAGAAGTGAGAGCCCACCGATTCCAACTCAGTGTCATCCTCGTCACGAGCCAGCTTTATCATGTCAATATGCTCAAGCAATTCCCGCTCGAATGCAGTCACTTGTTTCATTTTAGCCATAAGTGAACCATGCTCACGGCTTATCTTCCCAGCATGTACAGGATCTCCCCAAAGGTCTGGCTTATTCAGCTCTGCTGATAACAGATCCAACCTAACCATTAATTTCTTCCACTGCCACCACATGACAACAAAGAATAATTTGCATCAAACTAAAATAAATATACAACCACAAAATAAAAAATTGATAACGCTGTATATAGCTGACCTATTTAAAACAACATGTACATTATAAAGTGAATTCTAAATTGATAACAGACACAAAGTTTGAACTTCCTTTACTGCAAACAATAGTATAAACGAATATTCAGTGTAAAATAGCAGAATAATCCCTAACATTTAACTCAAATGCTGCTCAAATACACAACATTAATTATCATTTGAACTTCGATGCAACTAAAGAGAAGTAGTATCTAAATCCTCGGCCATACCTGCAAACGCTTCTTGATCACTTGAATAGACTGAGCAATAGCAGCGGCATGACTCTTCCAATCGCTCTCACTCTCATCGAGAATGGTCCAATTATAGGCAACAATTCGATCAACAGTTAGCCCATCAGACGTTGATAATTCGACTGCTGCCTGTGTACTTAACAAGCAAAAACGACTTGAATGGACCGGATCCTTATTAGACTTATATGGAAGACCAACTCTCGGAAGCAGAACTGAAGCAAATTCAGAAACATTTCTTTGCAGAACACCAATCCCAGAAGCCAAAGCCCTATACTCTTGACTCCAACCTGAAGAAAGGTAACGTTTTGATACATTAAAATGAGACCCAGATGGTCTTTTTACAGTTTTAAGCAAAATTGAAGAGAACCCAGAAACCAGAATTTTGTGATTTTGATCCAAAAATAGGGGATTGTGAAGCTCTGAGGAATTTAAAGATTTAACTTGGGGTTCAGACAGAGAAGAGAACAAGGAAGGAACAAGTTGGGCAGGGTTTTGGGAAAGGAGCAAGGATCTATTACACGATCTTTTGAGTAATAAAGATGGCATTTTTTCCCCTATTCCTTTCTAATCTAATGAGCGTGATCATGAAAAAGGGGTTTGAGCTTCTGGGTTTTAGCAGAGACTAGAGAATTAGGTTACAGGGTTTATTGAAATTGTGCTAATATAGACAAGACAATGTCGTTTCTCAGATTTAAAGACCTAAACGACGCCGCCGTTTTCTCAGCTTTAAAGCCCAATAGGCACATAGAAGTTAGAACAGAATAACAGACACAAATGCCCTTCATATCATCTCTCGGTTCCCCTCTCTTCTTGTCCCCAAAACCCCTCTCTAGTCTCCATAAGACCATCTTCACTTGCTCTCTTCACTACTCGTCCATGTTAGACCCACCTGTTCCCATACACCCCACTTCTCAAAATGCCACTTTAACCGTTCAAAATTATCCTATACCGCTCTCCCCTCCTCTGCCTCCCATCTCAAAGCAGATAGAGCTAGCCAGGGCCATGTCTGCCTCTTCAAGATCAAGCCTTTCTGCTTTGTCTAGGAGTGATGTGTTATATGAAGATCAGTGGCTCATCGCTGTCAATAAACCTCAGGGAATTTATTGTGAGGCTTTGCTAGACTCGGTCCCCCGTCTTCTTGCTGACTCGGCCAAGTCGACTGATCTGAGTGAAGGTATGGGTTTCTGTTTTTGCATTTTCCTTTCCATCTTCTTTGGAAACAAATGGGATTGGATAAGCAAATGTTGGAAATAGAAAGCTTATTTGATTATTTTTAATTAAGATATCCTGTAACTGGAATTTGGTTTTCCAAAGGATTGAGTTTTATTAATTTCCAGACTCAAGATGTTATGCAAAAATGGAATTCATTCAACTAATTATGCCCATCTTGCAGATAAGTTGATAAGTATTTCATGGTAAACTGTAAAATATTAGCATAGATGAATTATTTTGTGTTTTTTATTGAGCATGGAAGGTTGTGCTTTTGAGGATTTTTGTATGAGCGACAAATGTTGTGGTTCAAATTCAATCAGGAGTGGGAATAAAGTACATTTATTTGACTTAGTGAATAGAACTGGAAGCAATTTAGGATAGATTATTTTTTCATATGCTTGGAGCTACTCAGCACCCAGGTTTATCAATTTGCTACTCATCTAATTGCTGGAGCCAGATTCTATAATTGATAAGCTCTATATTTCCTTTTGTTAGTGGTCACTGAATGCTCTCATGTGGTCAATAGGAATTGGAAAATTTAAGAAACTATTCTAATTAAGTCATAGGTTTGTCTTAAATATTAAATTGAGTTTTAACATTTCAATTTCAGGGGCCAATGACACCTTGCCAGAACTCCATCTTGCCAATCGACTTGATCGTGATACTAGTGGTGTAACAGTTATAACCAAGTCACACAAAGTGGCTTCTAAGCTTGTTAAGGCATTTACTGATCACAAGGTTAAGAAAACATATATTGCTCTCTGCATTGGTTCAGCTCCAAAATGGGAAAAGATCACCATTAAATCTGGTCATGGTCGGTCAAAGTTTGGAGTCTGGCGTGTATATGCTGCATCGGATGTGGGTCGAACACTACCAGGTGGGTCCATAGTTAGGGACATGGAAACTTCATTTGAAATATTATCAGTAAATGGAGAAGGGGGCTTTAAAGAGTTATCTGAATTTAAGAAAGATGAAAATATCATAATAGTTGAGGAAAAAGCTGTGAAAGATGCTGATCCGAAGATGGACGAGATTTTGGTGAGAGCATTTCCTCAGAGTGGAAGAACACATCAAATTCGGTTGCATTGCCAGTATCTTGGAATTTCTATTAGAGGGGATGTGAAATATGAGGGTGTATATGAGTGGAAAGGTAGAATGTGTGATGGCCATGAACTCCATGCAGAGAGTATGTCTTTTGAACATCCAGTCACTGGTCTGCCTGTCATGTTCCGTGCACCTCTGCCTTCATGGGTGCCAGAGGCATCACAGCCATTATAACACTAAACAGTTTTCTCTCAAACCATTCTGGAACTGTGGCTTTGGAAGGCCAGCTGCCAATACTGTAAGAAAAAATAATGATGATGTTTTAATTCTTTGGAGTGGTGAAGACATTTATGCACTGACAGAATGAATTGACTGAGGTTTTCTCCACTATACACAGACTATGAGGACACTGAAGTTACCAATTAATTATTGGTGTTAGCAGCAAGAAATTGTTTTCTGCTGGAACTGTAACGTCTAAGAGTTCACCATATAGAGCTGGGAGGGATGAATTACCAATATCATGAATTCACACTCTTGTTTGAGTGAAACAAAAAAATGTAAGAATGCATTCATTTATCTTTATGTCCCAAATGAATTTGCATTCTTATATTGGGCGAGAACTTTGAAATTAAAATATTACATGCTTTCATGTGTTCCAAATGGCTGAGCATTTTCTTGACATGCTTCTCCTTGATATTTACTTGTGCATATTGCTTGTTAAGTGCTAAACACAGCTTTTCTTTGGTAACCCATCTGTTTTACTTGGACAAGTTGTTTAGCTTTGGCCCATCAGTAGTAAACACAATACTATTGATTATTGAAAAATGCTTGATAGTGCTGCTGCTGCTTTTTAGGTATTTTCAGCCATACAACAGGAAGGTTTATTTCTTTTAGTCAGTAACCGAGTACAGTGGATAATCAGCTAGCTATTTATGATGACAGATACATATGTGTAAGCATTGAATTTTGATCCCCTTAAACCCCGATGATGATTGCTATCCGGAAATAGATTGCTTAGCGAAGAGTTAAAATTGAGTGCGAAGCCCAATACGCCGCTCACAATATGAAAGTGATTGGCTGGGTGCATTTGAGATGTAAAAGGAGTCACATATAAATGGAATAGAGCATAACAAGGATGTTGCTGAGAAACTTATTCAGAGATTAGTAATAGTTAGCTTGGTGATAAAAGAGTGAATGATAGACACTTAGCTTGATGTTGTTATGCACTGAAGTTAAGTTCTATTTATACATCTTAAAGAAATGGCATTGGTTGAGTATTTTGTATCCAAATGCAGGATATAATTTGTCAATGTTTTTTCAAGTTGCAACAAAACTGTTCTCTTTTCTTAACTTTTTTTTTTTTTTTTTTGAGGATATTTCTCCCTTTGAATAGTATACCAGTTGAGATATGAGAAGCTGTTTCAGTTGTTCCATTGAAAATTTAGGTACATCTCAACATGAAGAGGGTAGAACCGTAAAAGTGCGGAATTTGCTGTTAGATTTCTTAATTAAGAAGTACTTTTTGACTTTGTTGCTATGGATTATATTATTTTCCTGTAAATAAGTATCTAACTGATCTGACAGGGTGCTGTGGAATTATGGCATAATAATTAGTAGTAGGTTTAGCTTTGAGCTATATATAGGGACTAGAGATTGAAGCGTGTAAAAGGGAAAGAATGCGGTGGCATGTTTATCTTGATGGCAATTTTTAATCAGCAACTACATGGTTATTTTATGCAACAAGAGAATAAAGAAACAATTGAGCCTTTAGGAACTTTTCTTTTTTCTTCTTTTTTGAAATTTTTAACGGAGGGGGCAGTGTTCGGATTCCTTGACTTCATGTATTAAAAGACAATAAATTTTCCATTTATTTGATTACAAGAAACTTTTTGCTTTTGAATATTGAAAATATATTATTTTTTGAATTTTGTATTAAGAGTTGTTGCCATATCACTTGAATTTATATGAACATGAATGCATTTTCATTGCAGGATTTGTGAGGTCAACTTGGATCCATAAATCCATCGATGAAGGTGTAAAATTCCTTTGAATTCAATCCTGCCCTTGAATACTGCAGCATAAATATAGGCACAAGAGTTTGACCGAGTAAAATTAAAAAAAAAATACTATCAGAACTTAGTAGGCAGACCCCAAAAAAAAAAAAAAAAAAAAAAAAAATGCATAAAGAAGAATAATCTATCAAGCATGAGAGAAATTCTTAGGTGAACTAATAATCACGTCATATTATGGATTATCAATCATGATCTAACATATCGGTGTGTTAATTACAATACACATCTTATGATTCATATAGTTAATTATCATTTTATGGGTAGTTATTGTTTAATATAGAAGATTATGATTGGACAGTTTATAATTTGATGTTATAGACACAAATGTATTAATATGATTATTTAAAAAAAAAAAATAGTACACAACATGTGCCTAACAAGCATATACTATATTGTGTCTAATATTGTATTAGAGAATTTTTTGACACTTATATTTAATATAAAAGATTATAATAGGACAATTTATAATTTGACGTGGTGAACACGAATGCATTGATATGATTATTTTAAAAAAAAAAAAATTAGTACACAACATGTGCGTAACAAGTATATATTATATCGTGTCTAATATTGTATTAGAAAATTTTTCGACACTTATATTTAATATAGAAGATTATGATTGGATAGTTTATAATATGACATGATGAATACGAATACATTAATATGATTATTTAAAAAAAAAAAAAAAAAATTAGTACACAACATGTGCCTAACAAGCATGTCTAATATTATTCTAGATTAAAAGAGAAATCTATGGATGATGTTCTACTTTCAAAGAGAAAAAGTCACGGCTACCTTGAATTATCTAATAAAACCCCCTTTTTGAATTCGAGTGTGTATTTTTAATATGTTGATGTGAAATCGGACCAAAGACAGAAAAAATTTTGTTCTATCTATTGATGCTTAAACAACACGAAACTTACCACATGCACAAATATCTAATCTTTTGAGAATAATTTGTATAAAGCTTTATTTGGAGAAGAATAAATGAAAGTAAAAACTATATATATATTATATGTTTTCTTTTCAACAAAATTTACTCTGAAAAATTATCTTGATTAGGTCAGTGATTAATTAGGAGCTAAGTCACATAATATAATTAATCTTAAATAAGATTCATAATTTCTTTTTTTTGGAAATATATATATATATACACGCAATGGTCTTAGACTATTTTTCATTGAATTAACCTCTTCAACTTGGCTTTGGCTATTGAATTTGAACCATTCTTATTTAAATCCCTATTCAAACGGAGGGAAAAAATACCCATCTTGATAATTTCTTTGTAACTTCTGAAATAAAATAAATGCTAATTAATATTTCTTAGATAATTCCATTTTCCCACAATAAATTTGACACTGAAAAACCAGTTTTTCCATTCATGCTTCATTTCAATAGGATCAATCAAAGCGAGAAATACATTAATTCTCTGTCCTTATCTAATCTTATCTATCTCTATCCTTGAAAGACCCCGTGACCCACCATCTTTAACTTGTAGGAGACATACCAAAACACAGAGAAACTGAGATATTATACAGAGAGCTTATTGGACAGAGACAGTGATATAACTCATAACTGCTATTCAAACCCACTGGTTAAACAAAATCCAGAACCTCAAAGGATCTTCTATTTGTCTCCACCTATCAATCAAACCAACCAGTTATTGTAGTTTCCATAGCCATTCAAGGCCTCTAAAGATATTATCTTTTTGGATAATGCACCTTCAGGGTCTGGGTCTCTAGTTTTTATAGGCAGAGTACTGAAAACCCATTTGTGGCCTTTGGCTATATTTGGTTTATTGATTCAGTATTGTTCAAGAAACCAAAGTGAAGTTGTGGGTTTTTGTTTTTAAGAAATGGGTGTTTTGAGTGAGGGTGTTACTCAGATTTTGATTCTTGTAGCTTCTTTGGTTGGTATTGGGTATGCTCTGCTTCAATGGTATTTGGTGTCACAGGTGAAGGTCTCTGGTGACTCTGGTAATGGTTATACTGATAGGTTGATTGGAGAGGAAGAAGAAGGAATTGATAATCTCGATGCTTCTCTCAAGTGTGCTGAAATTCAGAATGCTATTTCTCTTGGTGAGCTCTCTCTCTCTCTCTCTGTACGTGTGTTTTAGGTTTGTTTGCAAATTAGCTAGATCACTGGTTTGTGGCTAATTAATCAATTGTTATTTATCTTACACAGCATTTTAATTGCTATTGGAAAATTATGCTTTTTTAATTTGTGATTGTGAGTTCCATTATGTCAGGCCAAAAATAAAAGATTATCAAAAGGGTAATATTGTTTTCTTGTGCTAATAATAAAAATAATAAATCAACTGTCTTCCTGTCTCTTCTTTTCTGGGGTTATTTTTGCTGATGTAAGTGACAGTGTGTCATTCCTTGCTTGGGTGATTCTGTTTGTGTTTTCTTCAATTATGTCAAACAAAAATAAATGAATAAATTAACGCTTCCATTATGTGCAAAATAAGTAGCACTTTTTTTTTTTTTTTTCTTGCTTTTTATGTCTACTATAATTTTGATTTTTCGATATCTGTTTTTTGAAAGGTTGTTATTCATTTTTCAGCAATTTTTCCTTTTTGTGATTTTCAGATTAAATTTCCAAATATTTCCTCTTTGTATTGTTTTGTTTGTTTGTTTTGCCTACTAACAATTATTTTGAGTGATAATTTTATATTTCTCATATTCTGTTTTACTGGATATAAGTCAATATCTTTTATGCTTAGTCACCATTTATCTTCCATATCAAATTTGTGATGCTAATTGTTCAAAACAGGCCTTTTCTTTCAGTGGAAAAATTTCTGTTTTACTGTTATAAGATTGGAAGCCAGAAAAGTATTTGACATTGTTTTTGTTTTAATGTCATAATAAGATCTGGTTTCATCTTAATTTTTATTGATCGTCCTCTTAAATTAATTGAATTCATAGAGCAAGCTCATGGAACCACCTCACCCCTAACAAGAGAACAGCAGAAAATGTGAAAACTGGATTTAAAAGAAAATCTAAGTTTACTAAGCTATGGAATTCTAATTTGCACTGGAAACTGGAAAAGTAGTTTGGCAATTCCATTTGTGGATTAATAATTGGTCCAATACACTTCAGTCTCCTCTCTATGAAATGTGAAACTTCAGTCTCCTCTCTATGAAATGTGAAGATAATCATATATATTTCAGATGTAGTTTCTATTGATTTGGGGATGCTGTTCCAAGGTTATGCACTTTTACTTTTGTTTTTGTTGTCTCAATTTAAGACTAATACTGTAACTTTAATCCTTTTGTGTTATTTTATATCCAATTATACTCTTATGCATCATGATCGCCAATAATGAATTTCATTAATTAGTGTATGAAATTGAATTTCAATTTGTAATTTATATGTTCATTTTCCCAGGGGCAACCTCATTCCTGTTCACTGAGTACAAGTACCTCAGTATCTTCATGTGTGTTTTTGGTGCAATCATCTTTGTCTTCCTTGGTTCAGTTAAGGGCTTTAGCACCCAAAGTGAGCCTTGCACATACAACAAGGGGAATCTTTGTAAACCAGCTCTGGCCAATGCCATTTTTAGCACAATTGCATTCTTGCTTGGTGCTCTCACTTCTGTCCTCTCAGGTTTTCTAGGCATGAAAGTTGCAACCTATGCCAATGCCAGGACAACTCTACAAGCAAGGAAGGGCGTTGGAAAAGCCTTCATCACAGCTTTTCGGTCTGGGGCAGTGATGGGTTTCCTTCTTGCTGCCAATGGGCTTTTGGTGCTCTTTGTCTCCATCAACTTGTTCAAACTCTACTATGGAGATGACTGGGAGGGACTCTATGAATCCATTACTGGTTATGGTCTTGGAGGCTCATCAATGGCACTCTTCGGAAGAGTAGGAGGGGGTATATACACGAAAGCAGCTGATGTTGGTGCTGACCTAGTCGGAAAAGTTGAACGAAATATCCCTGAAGATGATCCGAGAAACCCAGCTGTAATGTTCTTGAATTCCTTTTTACTAATTATCTTAACCAAGTTTCATGTTAATTTGTTTAGATATCTTGTTTTGTGGCATGTGCACATTGGCTAAATTTTAGAGTCGTACGTTTTTCTTCAAAACTGATTATGAACTTGAATATAACTGAACAAAATCAACAGCAAGAGATGCAAGAGATTGGAGACAATGCCTCCCTTTCTGACTCCTGCCCCCCACAATTTGCATTGTTTCTACAACTCATCTGTGATTTTAATAACTGCTGTTTTTCTTAGCTTTTCTAAGGCCTGTATTGTTCACAATGTTATAATTCTTGAACTGCTAAGGTAACCTGTTGCCAATACCCTATGCCATCAACATTGTTAAGTTGCACTAAATTCATCGTGCTTATGCAGGTTATTGCTGATAATGTGGGTGACAATGTAGGAGATATTGCTGGGATGGGTTCTGATCTTTTCGGGTCTTATGCTGAATCATCTTGTGCTGCACTTTTTGTTGCATCAATTTCATCCTTTGGTATCAGCCACGACTACACGGCTATGTCTTATCCACTGATTATAAGTTCAATGGGCATCATTGTTTGCTTAATAACTACACTTTTTGCAACTGATCTTTTTGAGATTAAGAATGTAAGTGAAATTGAACCAGCATTGAAGAGACAACTTCTTATCTCAACCATTCTGATGACTGCTGGGATTGCGATGGTCAGCTTCTTAGCTTTACCATCAGAATTCACTCTCTTTGATTTTGGGACTTCAAAGGTTGTAAAGAACTGGTAGGTTACCCATCATAATCCGGAATCTTTTTTTTTTTTTTCTAGAATTTTCCCCCTTCTAGGATGTCATCATGTTGATTAAATTATATGTTACTGCAGGCACCTTTTCTTTTGTGTTGCAATTGGCTTGTGGGCTGGACTTGTTATTGGGTACACAACTGAGTACTATACTAGCAATGCTTACAGGTGAATTTCTTCTTCATATGAATTCATTACCTAACAAGTAGTTTTTCTTTGGTCTTGTACACTATTGCAATATGTTTGTGATGTGAATATCCACAAAAGTCTATGTAGGTTTTGAATCCAGTATCTCTAAAAGTAGTTTACTGCCAGTGGGCAATCTTTGGACTTTCAAATCAACCTTCCTAATCGATTAAAATTCCAGATATAGAGTTGAATCAGAGACTTCATTCTTTCCAAAAGTCGATAAAAGTTCAAAATTGGAAATGAAAACTACATACAAATAGGCAAAGGTTAAATTTCTGAATAAGACTTGGAAACTAAAAGAATATTGAAAGGACAAGGTTTTGAATGGAATTATGGCAAATGGTCTGAATGATGTGACATAAGTCTGCTTTAATTTATTGATCTTTTCTCTATTCTTTCATGAATGGTCTTGTCATTCTCTGAATGCATTTATACAGGATCGATTAACATTATTTCATTGTGATGCCGATTAATTGTCCTTTTCAAATTCTGCAGTCCAGTGCAGGATGTAGCAGATTCTTGCAGAACTGGTGCTGCAACAAATGTGATTTTTGGGTTAGCTCTGGGATACAAATCTGTCATCATTCCCATATTTGCCATAGCAATTGCTATCTATGTTAGTTTTAGCATGGCTGCTATGTATGGAATCGCCATGGCTGCTTTGGGAATGCTAAGTACAATCGCGACTGGTCTTGCAATTGATGCTTATGGACCCATAAGTGACAATGCTGGTGGTATTGCAGAAATGGCTGGAATGAGTCATAAGATACGTGAAAGAACTGATGCTCTTGATGCTGCTGGAAACACCACTGCTGCAATTGGCAAGGTAGGACTTTCACTTATCTGTTATATTTTACTGCTTTGGACCTGTAGTTGGTTGTTTCTATGGATAGCAATTTGTTTTAGTACAAAAGTACTAATGTCCTTTATGTCTCAGGGTTTTGCTATTGGATCAGCCGCGCTTGTTTCCCTTGCTTTGTTTGGTGCCTTTGTCAGTAGGGCAGGCATCAAAACTGTTGATGTCTTAACCCCCAAGGTCTTCATTGGGCTGATTGTTGGGGCCATGCTTCCATACTGGTTTTCCGCCATGACAATGAAGAGTGTGGGGAGTGCAGCTCTTAAAATGGTCGAAGAGGTTCGTCGGCAATTCAATACTATTCCAGGACTTATGGAAGGTAGAGCTAAACCCGACTATGCCAATTGTGTGAAAATTTCAACTGATGCCTCACTCAGGGAGATGATCCCACCCGGTGCTTTGGTTATGCTTACACCTCTCATCGCTGGAACATTCTTTGGAGTCGAAACTCTTTCTGGTGTTCTTGCTGGCTCACTTGTTTCTGGTGTCCAGGTATGCTGTTAGTGTTCATTTCCCCCAACAGAATTATACTGGTCTACAACTAACTCTGTTCGACTTTTATTCAACAAGTATTTTTCATCCTTTTGGAATTGTTTTTGCTATTGACCCTCAAACTTCACATTGTTTATCAGATCTTTAATTCATTCTCAATTGTGTTTTAAAATGCATTGTCCCTTTCTTTCAACAGATCTCTCATGTTATGTCTATTGTTGTTTTTCCTCTCATTAGGTTGCCATCTCAGCTTCCAACACCGGAGGAGCATGGGATAATGCGAAGAAATACATTGAGGTAAAATTTTCAAGCCTAATTTAGGCAAGTCCATGAGTGTAGATAATACCAAAGTCCAATAAGAAGATTCATTAATTATTTCAATCTTTAAGTTCTGATTTATCACTACAATGTGGTCTAGGCTGGTGCATCTGAGCATGCTAAATCACTGGGTCCTAAGGGTTCAGACCCTCACAAAGCTGCCGTGATTGGCGACACAATCGGAGACCCCCTAAAGGACACCTCTGGTCCTTCACTCAATATCCTGATCAAGCTCATGGCGGTCGAGTCATTGGTGTTTGCTCCATTCTTTGCTGCTCATGGAGGCCTGCTATTCAAATTGCTCTAGATGATATCCATCAAGTAAATCAGATTAGCTCAGGCTAATTATGTTTACTAGTGAAGCACTATCGTGTAATTCTGAGCTGTTACTGTTATATTTTCAACATGTAAATAGAAACCGATAAGGCTTTGCTACTGCTACCTTGCTAATTTTTCCTTTTACCATGAATAAATTATAGTTTCTTGTTTCTTATTTTCCTATGTTATTTTATGAATGTAATATTAATTAGTATTTGATTATTCATTATTATAAGGTTTCATGTGGTTTGCAAGTTCATTGAGTGGCTTCTAATGTAAGCATCCAAATGAACAAAATAAAATGAGGGCCGGCTCCCACCTTTTACAAATTTTGGATTGCAGTATACAAAGTTGCCTACCAAAACTCATCATTTTTTGGTGGACTTTAGTGCCCTTTTTTAAGCATATTTCCCATCAGAGACATGCGAAAAATTGGTATTGACACCTCACTCCAATGAACAATACACTAACCCAATTTTATCACAATAGTTTTGGATAATTTTCAAGTTTCAAATATGAATTTTTGATGATTGTGATATCGACAAACTAATTCAAATCCTGAGTCAAATGGTTAGTTTGAGTATATCTTTTTTTTTTTTAACTATCATGCCATGTAATTTTTTTTTTTTAAATAAAGAATGAATTATCAAAATTTAAATCTTTGATAATCTCATAAATATAAATAAATTTTATTAAGTATACTAAAAAATTGAGTGTCCTATTATAATAAATTCACTATAAAACGAATAAAAAATAGATTTAAAGCCAACTAGTCTTTTTTCAGTTGGAATGTGTTCAATGAAAATTAGATGTTTCTAGAGAATTGCAAGTACTAATTAAAATGGCTTTATTTCAAAAAAAAAAAAAAAATTAAAATGGCTTAAGTCCAAATCCAAATATTAAAAACCTACTATATAATTAATTTCATTTTATGTCTCAAGCAACCTTCAGGTGGGGTCTACTTCAATCACTAACCAATCTCCAACTCACACTTGTCAAACCATTTTCAGAAATAGATTCGCATATAAATGGTAAGCTAATCCCCCGATCAAATTCCCACGTGTCACTTTCCTTTTTAGCTCTCGACCATTCGTGTAATTTACCAATCTTTTTCAGCCACGTCATACCAATGACACGCAAATCCTACATGGCAGTTCATTATTCGTCCAAGTCATAAATTCTTATCCAGCTAGGACATTTACCTCTACTGAAATGCTTTCAACCACCGTTAATCTCGATGGGAGATGACCCCCTATAAATCGCTCCGTCACTCTCTCGCTCTACAGCTCCATTCTCTCTCTTTCCCTCTCTGTCTCTGAGTAGCCATGGGGAACCCTAAATCCCTCTCGCTAATTCTCCTCTCACTCTTCGCCATCGCTTCTGCAGAAGTCTTCTTCGAGGAACGTTTCGATGGTATCTCTTACTCTTTCCCTCCCTCTGTATACGTATATATCAGTAGTGTGTATGTATATACGTGCTATGATCACTGTCGAATACTTTCACTGTTTTCAGCTTTGTAATGTAGATCGCCGTTTTTATTACTTGAATTTGATTTCATATGTGAAGAATCAGTGTTTTGTTAGTTTAATGTGTGGATCAGTGGATCTGATAGTTTTGCGCTGTGACTCTGTTTAATCGCATGCTTGAAGCTTGAAATGTGATCGTTCTCGCTAGATCTGCTTCGTACTCTATATTTTGCTTATGCATTGTTTGGTGTTGCGTTTGGAAATGATAATTGGTTTGGATGTTGAGTTTTGAAAATGATGATTGATTGGCCATTGAATTCATGTTTTCTGTTTGTTTTCTAGGAAAATTTTATGGTTACATGTGCGAATACTGGATTTATCAAGCATTTGTCTAGATCTGCATATTTAATTGTTGGATAATTGATAACAGTCCTCGCATCGAGTTTGATTATGGTGATTGCATATTATCTTGTTTCAAAATTTGTAAAAATGGGTATGTACACGTGGATTTGTTATCCATTATAAGATTGTATAATGGTCAAAATTTGACTTCTAATTGGCTTGGTCAAAGCCAGGATTTCAACTTCTGGAATCAAAAGTAAACATTACATTGATCATAGTTACTTAAAATTGTGCCCTTTACAATTCAATTTTTCATGCATTAACTCGGTGAAAAGTTTACTAGTTGCCCTTAACATTTTACCTGGTATGCCTGACACTAAAATTTCCTCATTTTGAATTACCTTTTTGACATGATGCATGAACTTAAAGATGGATGGGAAAAGAGGTGGGTTGTATCTGATTGGAAGAAAGATGAAAATACGGCTGGTGTGTGGAACTACACTTCTGGCAAGTGGAATGGAGACCCCAATGACAAAGGTATTATTCAGCTGATCTTAACTGAAGAATACTACTCTGAGTCACTAAATAAATTTTAGCTAATTATAAATTGTTGAATCTTGAAATTCATTGTATTCAAAGGATGTTGTGAGTAGCTGGGTGATGATTTTAACATATTGTCACAGGTATCCAGACAAGTGAAGATTACAGGTTCTATGCTATTTCAGCTGAATACCCTGAGTTCAGTAACAAAGATAAGACACTAGTATTCCAATTTTCTGTCAAGCATGAACAGAAACTTGACTGTGGTGGTGGTTACATGAAGTTGCTTAGTGGTGAGGTTGACCAGAAGAAATTTGGTGGTGACACCCCATACAGGTTAGCACCATTTCCCTGTATAAGTCAAGTATTTTGTCATTTGCTGAGTGTCTGATGAATCTAATTATATGCTTATTTGGCATTTTATTGTTGGCTTCAGTATCATGTTTGGACCAGATATTTGTGGCTACAGCACTAAGAAAGTTCACGCTATCCTTAACTACAATGGATCAAACCACTTGATCAAGAAGGAAGTTCCATGTGAAACTGACCAACTCACTCATGTTTACACATTGATCATCCGTCCAGATGCTACCTACAGCATCCTTGTTGATAATGTTGAGAAGCAAACTGGCAGTTTGTACTCTGACTGGGATCTTCTACCACCAAAGAAAATCAAAGATCCAGAAGCTAAGAAAGTAATTTCTTAGCACCTTAATTATTATAACTTGGTATTGGCATTTAAGTTTGGATGCTGATGTAACTTTTAAATTTGATGGTAGCCTGAAGATTGGGATGACAAGGAGTATATTCCTGACCCTGAGGATAAGAAACCAGAGGTAATGATAGTTCTATTTCCCCCAGCCTCCCTTGCTCATGCCAAGCTTGTAATGTATATCTGAAGCCACCGTTTGCTATCTATTTTTTTAGGGGTATGATGACATTCCAAATGAGATTCCAGATCCTGATGCCAAGAAGGTAGTTATTGATGTTCCTGTATTACCGTTATTATTGTGTCTTGGTTTGAAAGAAGATAGTGGCTGATAAAAGTGATTTGCTATCATAGCCTGAAGATTGGGATGATGAGGAAGATGGTGAATGGACTCCTCCAACCATTGCCAACCCCGAGTACAAGGGTCCATGGAAGGCCAAGGTTTGTTAATTTATGATCATTTTGAAGCTTGTTATGTCAAATCATTCTTTGGAGCCATGGTTTTTATGAATATTCTCTTTGCAGAAAATTAAGAACCCAAACTACAAGGGCAAGTGGAAGGCACCAATGATTGACAACCCAGGTTTGTTCTGGTTCTAATTATATGTTTGTCTGTCCTTTATTTAACTTTTGTGAATAAGTTAACAAACAAAACAATTTACAGATTTCAAGGATGACCCAGAGCTCTATGTTTTCCCTAACTTGAAATATGTTGGCATTGAATTGTGGCAGGTAATTGTCTTGCCATATGTACTCTATTTTTGCCCATTCATTGCTTGTAATCTAACAAACGAATCTCATTTATGTGTCAGGTGAAATCTGGAACCTTGTTTGACAATGTCTTAATTTGCGATGACCCTGAGTATGCAAATAAGCTGGCTGAAGAAACATGGGCAAAGCAAAAGGATGTATGTTTTCTTTTTCCTTAATAAGTTAATCTTCAGAAGAGACTATCATCTCCATATTCATTTGAAATTGTTGAATTTTGCAGGCTGAGAAGGCAGCTTTTGAAGAGGCAGAAAAGAAGAGAGAAGAAGAGGTACTCTCTTTCTTATAAATATTATGGAGGGGTTTATATTTGTTTGATGAAAGTAATCAGAGGGAATCAAGGGAAGGGATAGAAGGATTTGTTTTTGTGTTTTATTGTGTTTTTCCATATTGGGTGGTGTTTTTGTTTCACTCTTTTGAAAAATTATTTTCTATAACTGCAAAACTCACTGTAAATTTTATTTCTCTCAGGAATCAAAGGATGAACCTGATACTGATGTGAGCCTTCAAATTGCTAACTGAAGCACATTTGATTTTTGCTGCTTTTATTTTTGGCCCTAAACATTACTATATATAATGTTTTTCAGGCTGATGAGGAAGACGATGATGATACTGATGATGCTGAAGGAGATGAAGATGGTGAAATTAAAGAAGACAGCGCTGACTCTAAGGATGACGCACATGTGAGTTTTATTTCCTTGGTGCTTATAATAAATGAACTTTTTATACTCGTGCACTGATGTATTTTGCCAATTATACGATTGCAGGATGAGCTGTAGAGAGGAAGCACTTTTGCAGACGAATCATCCAGATGATGAGACTGGACATCTAGTAGTGCTCCTAAAATTTTTCTGTTTTATTTTGTTTCTTAGTTATAGGGAGTTATCATAGGCAAGAATAGAGTTGAAAGATTGCATGCAGAACTTGCGTGGCTGATTGTTTTAGTAGCCTTGGAACAAAGAGGGTGGTCTTTTTATCTTCACAGTAATGAAGTAGTTGGGATTTTTCTAAAAAAATTTTGGGTGCTTACGGACTCTCTCTCTCTCTAAAAATGTTTGCTTAAGCTTGTAATAATCGTTGAAGCGCTCCATCTCACAGGCTTAGCCTGTAGTTGAAATATGTTCCTTCTCACAAGCTCTAAATATGTTTTCTTAAATCGTGGAAATGTAACAATTTTTAAAAAAAAAAGTGAGTGTATGGAAAGAGTATCTATTTACCGTCGTTATTTGCTGTTGCAAAAAAACAACGCAAGTTTCATAGCCTTGCTATTTCAAAAAGCTAGGCAAGCGATTCAAAAAACCAGTCACGTTTTTATACAAGACCGAAAAAATACTATTACAGTTGGTATTATGTGGATGGGAAATTAATTTGTGGGTTTTGAAATGATGGTAGCGCATTATTATTTAGTATGATAATTAGTGCACCGACTTCCTGAAAGAGAATAGTCTCTTGCTTTTTTCCTCTATTTCTAACAGGGAAAAATGAAAATACAAAACCCTCTGTCCCTTGGTGCAAAAAAAAAAAAAAAAAAAAAAAAATCCCTCTGTCCCGCCCATTACCATTTCATAGGGGACATGCTTTCCACCATAGTTATTAAACCCAATTCGATCTGACGCGTCAATCCGGTGATTTGGGCTAAGTTTGTAATTAGACCAGATTTGTAATTAAATTACAAAATATCATTCGATTCAAACAATTGAACCGGTGTGGCCCCGTGATATCTCAACTTTCCATTTTTTTTTTTTCATTGTAATTTGTTCTTGTTTGCATATTTTTATATCTCTAATGAATATGGAGACAAAAAAAAAATATTACTTGATTTCATGTTTTTCATATTTTCTTTTTATAAAAAATATAAGTTTGTAAATAAATTATTTTCTAACATGTTTGGATAAATTATTATAATGTGCACTTTTATTTTCATTTCTGAAAATATTTTTAATCATTTTGTGTTTTCATTTTATTTTAATCATTAATTTTAAATTAATTTTAATTTTTGAAATTTAATAATTTAATTCTTAAATTGATATATAAAGAAATATTTAAATTTATTTACACATTTTGATGAAAATGTAAGGATTAAAATTATTAAATCTCAATTTCTCTTTTTAAAGATACATGGATATATTATTAAATGGATTTATGGATATAATAATTTAAAAATACATGAAATATCTAATGGATTTATTTATGTATTTTTTTTTAATGTTTGTAAAATGAAATATTAGTTTGTTAATTTTTTACTTTTGAGTGAAAATTTAAGTACTTTTAAATCTTTTAATATTTTATATTTATTTTATTATATAAAATTATAAATTATATATTTAATTAATTATATTAACCCACCAATTCAACCATCGACCCAATGATTAAACCACTAACTCGTCGACTCGATTTATAGACCGGATTGATGTCATCCGAATTTAATAACTATGCTTTTCACACAAAATTATATTTTAGGAAGCATTTAATTGAAACATATAATAGCCTGGCTTGAAAATTAGTATTTTATTTGAGTGATCTTGAAATTCTCTTTAAAACTGTAAAATTGTAAGTTGAAACACAAGTTGAAGGCAAATTAAAATAATAAAAATAGAAATCAAATAAATATTTTTTCAACAAAAATTAAATAAATTATTGAGGTGAGGATCCCGAATATAAAAATAAAATTGAATAGTAATACTTTTTTCTTTTTTACTTTTATATCTGTACAATCAAAAAACATTTCAGATTGAATTAAAATTATATCAGAGGGACTCTACAGTTAAAAATGATAAAAGTAGATAACTGATTAAAAATTAATAAAATTGGCCCCTATGATAATGTTGGGCGTTACGGTTTCCAAATACCACAAAACTTGAGTTCAAAGACAAAGTCAAAAAGTGAGAATTAAAAAACTCAAACCTTATGACTGAATGTACATAAATACAAGGATTAAGGGTCGCTATAATTGCCATATGTTTGGTGATAGAATGAAAAAAAAAAAAACAATTTACATTGTTTCTCACTACTGGTAATCAATTGATTGGATAACATCCAAGAGTTTATCAACTTGCAAAGGTTTAGTCAAATGAAAATCCATTCCAGCATCAATACTCTTGCTTGCTTCCTCAGGCATTGCATGGGCTGTTAATGCAATCACTGGAATATGAACATCATAATGTTTTTCCTCTATTCTTATCAATCTTGTTGCTTCATATCCATTCATTACTGGCATCTACATAACCAAACAAACAACAAAAATATTACCTAACTTCAAATTATATTGTCAAATCAAAATAGTTTAGTGATCGAGTATATGTCTTGTAAGGTAAGAGATTAGGAGTTCAGTCTCAATTCTATCTTCAAAAAATTTCTGATGTAACAAAAAATAAACAGTCGTTAAAATTTTGATTACCTCGCAATCCATGAAAATATAATCATAAGGGAGAGATTTTGAATCCCCTTCCTTCTTTTGCTCACTCAAAGCTTTGCAGACTTGATTTAAAGCCTCTTCTCCATTTGTGCATACTTCTACTTTTGCTCCAAGTTTTTGAAGTCTAGTAGTGATTAACCGGCGCAATAACTCAACATCTTCAACAACTAAAATTTTCTTCCCATTCAAAGGTTTGTCTCTCTGCTGATTTACATCAGGTTTGTGTGTCATTATCTGCTGAAGAGTGCTGGGATGAGATGAACTAGTGATCTCTAACTCGATCATCGAGGAGTTTGAATCGTGCGAAAGATTCAGCTCTGCAGAAGTAGCAGAACTGTGGATTTCTTGAACTGTTGATCCCATTGTAGACTTTGAAAAGTTGCATTGAGATATACCTTTGCGTTCAGGAAGCAGTGATAAAACTTGAGTTAAACGGGAACCATGGAATGGTTTATATATCACAAAATCGCCTTCAAGATTTCGCCTATCCTGTTCTTGATATCTTGATTGTCTTATGATCTGATCATCTAACCATACAACCTTACATGAGGATTTTGGAATGTCCCTCCTGAAAGTAGCCAGAATGTTGTCAAATTCTGAGAAGTTACTGGCAGCATTCGAATCAATCACGAGTAGAATGATACCCGAAGAGCTTTTCGAGTTAGTCTTTTTATATTGAGGCAAAATATGATCAGCTCCATCCCTGATGGTTAGAGGCTTACTGTTTGCTCCACCAGTATCTGAATTACTAGATGCAGATGTGCTTGCATAGTCAGATAAACTAATCTCAGGTTTTCCTGAACTGAAATAAGAAAGGTCCAACTTTCGCTTAATTTTCTCCAGCTCCACGCGAAAATTTCTACCATTCTTAATAATGGTTACCTTAATGTTCAAGCTCTCAATATACTTCTTCAAAACTTTCCTCCTTTCTTCGCCTTCTATAAACAATATCACATGAGATCCTTCTGGTTTAGGCGAAATGAAAGTAAAATGTTGATGAAATGCTGAGGGGCGATTTTCTTCTGTCTCAACACATCCAGGTTCACATATGGAAAGAAAAACATTGAACCTGAAGCAGGTACCTCTTTCTCCAAACTCTTTCTCTGCAATTCTTAATTCTCCTTTCATAAGGCGTACCTAAAACACAATATTTTATATAAAATCAGTGAAAAAAATGAAACTTGAATTAGCTTGAAATTATGAAAACAACAATTAGAAAGACTAAAAAAAAAAAGTAATTTGTTTACCAAAGATTGAACAATGCCAAGTCCCAAGCCACAGCCTTCTTGTCCAATAATTGTTTCCTTTACTTGAACATAGTCTTCAAAGATAGATTTTTGCTTATCTCTAGGAATTCCCTTGCCTGTATCATCCACCTCAAATTCAATTTCTATTTCATTTGGATTTTCTTCAACCGTGTGGAGAGCATCAAGATCAGTAAAAGCATCCTCATTTGGGTGACAAAACCATGATAAAAACTTCAAAGCATTCGTACGATTAGAAGCAATAATTTCTTGTTTTAAATTGTTTTTCTTGACCACAGTACGGACTGAGACATGACCTTCTGATGTAAATTTTATAGCATTATTAAGTAAATTGCACAAGATCTGTTTAAGTTTTATCCGATCGCCTTTCACAAGGGGTAACTTAAGAATTGAGCCATCACAAGGATCTAGCACTATGTCTACACCGTTCTTCATACCCAAAAGATAGTACATATCAACTACATCTTCAAGTAGTTGAGCCAAGTTGAAGTCCTCTTTTTCAAGTGATGCTTTCCCAGCTTCAATTTTGCTCATATCCAGGATCGAGTTCAATATGCCTGAACCATTTTTTTAAAGTCAATAATATTCATTGGACAAATTTTACAAGAGAGAGAAAGAGCTAACTAACCTAGGAGATCATTCGTGCAATTTCGCATTTGCACCAGATTTGCTGCTAACTCAGAGTCTGGTTTAGCATTTTCTTGACAAAGCTCTATCAAACCTGTAACAGCTGCCAACGAGCCACGGACATCATGATTTGCACCAGCATAAGCCTTGGTTTTGTTCATACTCTTGCGCTCTGCTTGTTGAGTTGCTTCTGTTTGCTTTATTAGAGCAGCGCACAAGAACATCTCTCTTTTTGTTGCTTTTGCAGCTAAGAATATGTAGATGCAAAGAGATACAATTATAAAAACAAACACTAGTGCTAGAAGAATTATCGATAACTTGCTGTTTCTGTGAACTAGACTCGCCAATCCATTTCTGGGATATGCTAGTACATATACCTGCAGAAAACAAAAAAGGATCATAATCAATATAAACTGATATAAACTTCCATTGTTATTCTACTAATGAAGGACATACCAATGAAGGACATACCGATTGAAGTCCAGCAATATCAATGGTAGAGCAGTAAAACATGTATGTGATTCCCACAATCTTCCCACGAAGAGGTCTGATATTTCCATCATTAGAGCTACAATATAAATTATCCTGACCTACAAATCCACCATTTGGCTTAAATACTTGCACCATTACCGAGGTGTTATGAACCTGTATTCGGGTGTCTTCAAGCGTTGATGGCACAATCAAATGGCCATCAAATGTCCCCAAGTAAAAATACCCTCCATGAAAGTCAAGTGCTGCAAAATGATCAATCACCACTTTTATTGGAAACCCAAGAGATATAACACCCCTTCCATCCATAGCAACAGTATTAAAAAATAAGCTCTCTCGATACTTGTTCCATCCGGTCCCAAATGAGGAGTAACCACTTGTGTCATTCAAGATATTTTGAAACCAACTTGCATTTACTGTTATCAAAGGATCAGAGGCAACTGCATCTCCATATAACTTCCCGGTGTCTCGATTTACTGGCTTAGTATACCAGGATGAAGAATCTGAAGTGTTGGAATATACTGCAAGTGTTTGATGATTGTCATTATAAAATGAGAACATTAGACCATCTTTTCCAACGTATGAAATTTGTGATAGTTGTGGAATTGTTGTGAATGATAGAAACAAGGTAGGTGCAACCTGAACACAAAAACCATTACATTTAGAGAAATACTATTGCTAGAAAACTACCCATCAATTATTTTTCCACTAACCATTGTTTCAATTTCAGAAAATGATAGATGAGTTCCATTTAGATATGCACTTAGAGTTCTTGCTAAATTTGATGCTGAAGAATTCAGAAAGCGTAGCAGTCCTGCTGTCATCTCAATTTCTGTAAAAGATTTGTTGCGAACTCTATATGATTCCAACATCACATGATGTTTGGTTTGTTTAATCATCAAACACAATTCTGAGATTATAAAAGAAGACAAAGCCTGCCAGATAGTGAAAAAATTAAGAATGTAAGTACAGCTATAACCTTAAAATAAAAAATGGAGGAAAAAAATTAAACAGAAAATAAATAAAGCATTAAGCTTATGGAAGGGAAATACCAGAATGATGCAGAAGTAAACTGGCCTAAGGCCTGCTTTTAGCGTACGGAAAGTCCTGAAATTGAACTTCAATGCCATAGCTAAAACTTTGTGATCTAGAAATGAATATTCATAATAAATAAGAAATTAGATGATAATTTAACCCCCCAAAACCTGTTGCAATTTGAAAATTTTTACTGAAAGATTCTGAAATTAATAATAAAAAAAAAAGTATAAATATTAGTATTTATTAAGTATAGGAATATGATTACTTGCCTGAGTTTTAGCAATCAAATGATGAATGAAGAAATAGAAACCATCACAGAACCTTTCACGTAGAATAGAGTAAACAGAGTAGGAGAGTATCTATACAGGATATTTAATTACCTGTTTTAGTTCAAGTCAAAGAGAAAGATTAGGAGTTTTACAGAGACAAAATCTCCATTCAGTATAATCCAGCTAGCTAATATCAAATATCTAAATAAATAAACAAAAGCTACCTTATATTTATTCATTAAAAATTTAGAAAATACGAATAATTATCAATATATTTTATGCTATAACATTTTCTTTAGCACTTCAAAAATTCTCATATAAGGAATCTCCTATACCTATGTTATTAGAATTATAATTATTCGACAATTAAACTATTAGTCGCCAGTTGTTAGTAAATCACAAAACAACATTATTTCATAGCTTAATCTGTTTCATAGTGAAAATTAATTTTTATTAGTGAAAATTAATTTTTATTTGTGATTAAATTAGGTTTTTAAAAAATTGATATCTTTTTTTTTTTTTTTGAAATGTATATACAAATAAACACAGTAATAAAGAAGGAATACAGATATACGTTATACGCTAACTCTTATACCCCACACACAGATACACTTTAAACTATTGATATGGGAGGTGGAAATCCCAATCCATTCTCAAAAAATTAATATCTTAGTATAATGATAAAGTAAAATTACTTTTAAAAAAAAGTTACCAGTGTTCCAATCTCACTAAACACTTGAAAAAAAAAAAAAAAGTTCCTTAAAAGTTATGAACTCTTCTAAGTCTGGCTGGCACGAAATGGGTTATCGCAAATAAGGCCAAAATCAATTACATTTTTTAAAAAAGGCTCAACTACATGGAAATTGTTGAACACTTAAATAAAATAGAGAGAGAGAGAGTAGACAAATTGTCTACCCAGCGCGAAGGCGCGAGATTAAATTACTTGAACGACCTCCCTCGCCAGTAACTCCACTAGGAAAACGACGTCGTCATAAGGTGGATTAAAAAGTAATTATACTCTCATCCCTGTAATTACTCACGCGCCCTCATCAATTCTTACTTCAATGACTGGACGACACCGTTTAATGGGGGTGTATTTGTCATTTCAGTCTTCCCCATTGCTTATCCACTCAAACCCACACCCCTTCGTTCGTCTTCTGCCTCATTCTCTTGCTGCGCCGTCCTTTGCATCAGTCTCTACGCAAATCCTAGGCCATTTCGCTTAGTTGCTTTCTCACATTCTCTTCTAGCGCCGTTCTTTGCATCATTTCTACTCGAGCCCTAGCAGAAAGCTTCAATTTACTCTTAGATCGCATCTTTTCCATCCTGCTTCTTTGCCGACCCTGACGAACCTCGCATCTGACCTCTCCTTTGGTCCTGAGCTCTTTTGTCATGTTGTTTTCTATTGGGTTTTCACGTAGGGCGGTGATCCAAGGGAATAGGCGTCGAGAAGAAGCCAAAGCCAAAGTCCATGTGCATATCTCTTAAGAACAAGATTCGCTCCATCGACGGCATGCTCCGCAAGGTACACTACTAACAACTATTTTTCTATTAAATCTTTTGCTTCTTTTCATTTTCGCCAGTCGTATGTTTGAACAAAAGAAAAAATAAAAAGAAACAGCAAAGAAGAGCTAGGGTTTTCTCTGTTCAATTGGTTTTTATTTTATTTTATTTTATATTATTTAATTTGCTGTTTTGTGCGTACAGTCTCCTGCGATATGCTGGAAAAGCCCGGCGTCTAAAAGAAGTCTGGGCTTCTCTACGAAAAGCCCTTAATCGAGAGGTACATATCAATAAGTTTCTATTTTTGTTTTTTTTTTCTTTTTCAGTTGTGATTTAGGGTTCCAGCATGCTTATACTCTGATTTAAATTTTTGTACTATTATTTGCTTTAAGTAATTACTCTGTTTTTGGAGTCATGTTATTGTTTTCTGATTTATTTTTATTTTCATAGCTCTAGAAATGTAGAAAATGAAAGGGGCTTGGTAAAGCGGGAGACCGTTTTTGGAAAAGCTTAGATTGGGTTTCAAGACATCCAGAGATGCAATTGAAGGTTTGTTGTATGTAATTTTTTTACTGGTCTTTATAGAATCTCTCATGTGTTTTTTAATTTGTTATATGTAAATTTTTTTAATGGATTTACTGTAATATACTTTCATGAATCTTGATATATAGGGATGATATATGGAGCCAGTTCTTATAAGCTGAGGATTTTTGGAATAAATGACTTTTTCCGCAGCTCTTCCACTGCTAGATGTTACTACCTGAAAACTAGGGTCAGATTGTGTTGATTGGATATTGTATTTTTTCTTTTTAATTATTTGTTGCATGCTTGATTGTTAATTTATAATGCTAATAGGCTACACCAAGCAATCAAAATCCAAAACCAAAAAGTTGGATATGTACTGAGGGAATGGTAATTACATACACCAATTACTGTAAGCAATTAAATATATGTGATTAATTTAGGATGCAAAACTCTTGAACTTTATATAACAAAAAAAGATAAATTTCATGTATATTTTTCTTTTGATGTTGTAATTACCAGGTGCAGTTTTGTGCTCTCAATGTAAAGGTAGTGGAGTGAATTCTGTTGATTTCTTTGATGGGACAATTAAAGCTGGTGACTCATGTTGGCTTTGTGGGTAACTATTAAACTAATATCTTCCCTATTCATTTTGCATTCTTAAATTATGCAATCAAATTGGTTGTCATTACTGGGGTATAATCTCACCCGAGGCATCTATTTCTATTTTACATTGTGAAAAACATATTTTCATACTAAATGACACCGTACCTACACTAATTTTGATAGATAATAATTTGCCTTGGATGGTCAGAAGATAATTTGGATTTGTTGTGTCATGGGACAAGAGAAACAATACATAATATTCTTTAGATCAAGTTTCTAAGCTTTGTGCTTCCAATAGATGGATATGGAGAACTTGCCACGTGATGGGTGTCTTTCAGGTTGGTATGCTATTACAAAGTTTCAAGTCTCCTAAATGCTCTATTTGCATTATATATAGTGATATAATTCCTACTTAGTATGATATTATTATCATTAATTTTACTTTCCATTGTACCTTGATGTACATTCATATCTTTCAATGTTATAGGATAAGATAATAAAAAACTGAACAAACCATCTCATTTCTTTCTCACTGTTCTTTAGGTATATTTATATTAATGTAGATTTTTTTGAAATTACTATCAAGCGGAAATTTTTTGAATCACTAATGATTGATGAAGTTTGAGAAATATGCATAGTAATTTTTTCGAACACAATTATTTTGAAGCAAAAGATAGTTGATTAAGAGGTAAAGGGTAAATGAGATTTTATTTAGCTATGCAGTAGTAAAATTTATTTTCCTTTTTTAGAATGTTGCATTTTCATGAAACTTTTTGTTACAAAAGCAGATAAACAGTTCCTTTCTAATTAGTTGTTAGATAAAAAATAGATTGTGGTTCTTAAATACTATTGCTAGACACAATACTAAAAAAATTAGCTATTTGATCATCCTTCAATGTTTGTCTTAAATGTTTATGCAAGGAAATAATGAATGTCAGTGTTCATAAATTTATGGTTTGATGAAATTGAAGCTTCAATAATTATATTCTTTGAAGTTAGTTGTTTGGAATATGCTTCTAGGAACGTCTATTTTTTGACTTCTATAAGGATTATAATTAAGAATATTAGTGCTAAATGAGTCTGGATTTTGAATTTGGATTTCTAATAATTAGTTCTTCAATGAATGTTTTTATTTAATGTTAATTTCTTAGAATGATTAATTAACCATCTCATGCATGTAGGTTCTAGAAATTGAATAAGCTATTTTGAATTGGCAAACGTACTAATAAGTAACAAATTTGCATTGGAGTTTCTCCTTTTATCAAGTGTATTGATTGTATAGCCAAAAATGAACTTTCCTAATCCTTTGAATTTCTAGCAAAATTATGATCTAAGTTCCCAACATAAATTTTTGAACTGAAATTATATCAGGCCAATTCTCCTTCCCTTCCTTTTACTTAATCATAGATCTCAATATTTCTGTTTATTGTGGTTCCTTCTAGAATTTGGAATTTTTTTTCCCAAAGGATCAAGAAGTTTTGTAATTTTTGCTAATTTTGTTTTAGGGGGCTATTAGTCTTAATGCAATTTGTTCTCTTATTCAGGCGCTATACTACAATTGTATTCTGCACTTGAAAATCATAATTTTGCTACACCTTGCTGATATATGAGTTTTGGAAAATTATGGCTTTCAACCAATAAGATTACGTACCTGTGAAATTGAAGATCTGCCACTTTCATCTGATTATTGAAGAATTGATGGTGATTCTCCTTTTATTGACTAAAAGATTCCGTACTTTTTTGGTTTTCTACAATATTGTATCTCTAAATACTTTGTGAATTCTATCTTATTACTATAATTTTATACTTCTAATGTAACACTCTTGCTGCATTATAACTTTTGATGTAATGCTATAAATTCCCTTATTAATAATACTTTTCTTGATTGAAAAAAAAAATGTTTATAAATTCCCTTATTAATAATACTTTTCTTGATTGTAAAAAAAAAAATGTTTACTGAGTAAATATCATGATATTTTAATTAGAAAATTCTATAATGTTGCTTTGAATATCCTTTCTCTGTCTATTTTATTTTCTTTATTGCTTTCAAGGTTGGAGGGTTGGAGAATTTGAATCATTGATTTCTTCTTTAGGAGAAGTTCCATTGTTGCACTAGACTACTGTGGTTCATTGGATGGAAAAGCATTATGAATTTTCTAGATACAAATATTAATTCAGAAAAAATATATTGTACGTTCATGCTATTCCCGAGTATTGGATAAGCACTCATTAATTTAAGTTTTTTTGTTTTTTTAATCTGAATCACGAATTTAAATTGAAATCACAGTTGTTGACCTCTAGATCATTTAAGACAAATAGACAATTTATTTATAATTATTCTTTTGTTTGTCTACTTTAGATTCTAAGATATGCATTGTTTTTTTATTTTTTCGCCGAAGTTAAGATTATGCATTGTTGACCTCTTTTCCATTGATGTTTTAAATTTTTATTATTCAAATATCTATAGTAATATACTTTTATATTATATAATAATTGTAAATTGATTAATTTCAAAATGTAATTACTAGTATATATATATATATATATAAAGCAGGTCAAGAATCTTCTAAGACATGCCACGGGGCATTTCCATAGGCTTGGCTTTTTAATCATCTTAATTACTCTTTTTAATTGAAAAAAAATTTAATTACCTTTTCTATTTAATAAATATAAATTGTAATGGATAGGTAGTAAATATAAATTGCAATCGATACTATTGTAAACTATAAAGAGTGAAAATATATTTTGTATATTGTACTGAATTAATTGCAAATAAATATTTTGTATGGATTGATAGAGCTGCAAATAAAGCAGCAGATTGGGTAACTTCTAGTATTCTAAATAGTTTTTTGTCACCTGTATGGGTCTTAAATCCTTCCCCTAGGCTTTCATGCCTCTTGTATACTGACTTTTCTGATCAATGAAGTTCTTATGTTCTATTTGGCCAAAAAAAAAAAAAAAAAATTAATTAATTAATTAATTGCAAATAAATGAAAATGTAATTAAAAGTTGGAAATTTATGGCCTTTCATTTTGGTAACTGAAATTTAGGTTTTTAATTTTTGATAACTGAATAGAAATTATGCCTATAAATGCTATTTTATGTTGTCATTTTCCTATTACTTTTTCAGTATCAAAATGTGTGAGAAGCTTTTTATTAGAGGCAAAAATTGCATTACGGTAATAGTGCAAAGTAGAAAAATAAATTAACAAGATTAGTCATGACCAGTCCAAATATTAACATTGCACGTGGGTGAAAAAGCTAGTTATATACAAAGAGTGGGATACGATACATCAAAATGAAATTAAAATTAAAATTTATATACATAATAATAAATATATAAAATATTAAGCTTATTTATTTCCTTCCAGCATTTGATTTGGGTCTCTTCACAATCAACACAGGACATTTGACGTTCTGTGCACAATGGTTGCTCACACTCCCAAGAAAAGCCCTAAAACTCCCAAAAAATTAAAAAATTAATTAGCACCATTATGAAAATTTATCAAACAATAAAATAACATGTTTTTAAATAATAAAAATCCAATTTAACCAAATTGAGATTTTAGATTTGTTTTAAGAAATTATTAATTAAAAAATAAAAATCTAATTTAAGAATTAAAAACAAAAATTATTAATAACTACCTCTTGATGAGACCATAACCATGGCTTCCCATGACTAGCACATCAACACACAGTTTCTCCGCCGTCTGGCAAATCACATCCCTTGGATCACCATGTTCTACTATCGTCTCCACCTTAACCTGTCCCATCAATCCTAAAATTACATATTTACCCCTTAGAAAATAAAAACTCTATTTAAAAATTAAAAAAAAAAAAAAAAACTGACATCATGAGCTTCTTGCACTCTGCACATCTTCTTGGCCTTCTCTATAATACAATCAGCCACGTCATTACTGTACTTCTCCATAGTTGCTATAATATCAGAAGAAAATAAATATCCTGCCAAAAAAAAAAAAAATCAAATTACAAAAAAGCCCATGGCCATGGCCATCAAGGTTTAAAGTTTTATTTACCAGTGCCATCGAGAGCAGTGTAGACATTTCTAGGAGGTTTAGCGTAGAGGAGAATAAGGGTATCTTTGGAATTATGAGAAATAACATTCTTGAGGCACCATGAGAGAGCATTCATACTCTCTTCGCTCTCATCCACGGCCACCAGGATCTTCCGCTCTTTCACCGCCGCATCTGCCATTTCAGATTTCTGATTCTTATTGTGTTTGTTTGTATGTGTGAAGAGAGGGGAAAGTGTCGGTATATTTATAGGGGTAGTTTTGGGATGTAGATAAAAAAAAATTCACAAATCTGTTGGCGTAGTGCTCTGCTTTTCCATGTCCTCAGACAGTGGGTTTCCATTCCTAGTTCTGGTATTGGATAAGCCCAATATTTTTCTTTGCCAAGGGATAAGCCCAATATGACGACAAATTTTTTATTTTTAGGCCAATTAAATTAATCAAATCACGCTAACGCGTTAATTATAATATATATATTTATAATTTAAATAATTAATTATTATATTTATTTTATGCGATAATTATTAAAAAATTTATAACAGTGATGTATTATATTAACTTAATTATAATATATATATTTATAATTTAAATAATTAATTATTATATTTATTTTATGTAATAATTATTAAATAATTTATAACAGTGATGTATTATATTAACTTAAAATTTTTACAATTCGATAAGAGAGTAATATTGTATTATTCAATATTTTTATATTAATTTATTGTTATGTGTTATCATTATATTAAAAAATATTTTATATAATATATTTAAAAAATATATATAACAAATAAAATAATAATATATTAATTAAAATATCATTATATTAAAAAATATTTTATATAATATATTAAAAATATATATATAACAAATAAAATAATAATATATTAATTAAAATAAAAAAAAATTAATATAATAATATTAGATTATATAACATTCAATAGGAGAAAACGCTTCGGCTGATGAATCGGGATTTGTTCAACTTAACCTGATCATGTGATGCTAACTATTTTAGCTTTTTATTATTTTTTTTTAAATTGACTTCGAATTAAGACTTTTTTTTTTTTTTTTTCCAAAGGACTTCGAATTAATACTAGACAGAATTCTACATTTTAATTTTAAAGACGATTTTAGTAGATAGCCATTTGTTTTTTTCTATTCCATCAAATTATTCTTATTTTAAAAGTTAAATTTTGAACAATCAAATGAGCAATAAACTCATTTCACTAATTGAATTAATTCTTATATCTTGTAATTTTATGCTTTTTTTAATTAATTTCTTTAAATTTATAATATTATAATTTTATAATTTTCTCCCTGCAAAAATAAAAACAAAATTATTAATTATTAATTCCTATATTATAAAATAGACATATCATTAGATTGGATAAAAAAAAAAAAAAAAAGGCATGATCTTTAATAAGTACTAACTAATAAGCCTCTAAGGCTAAAGTGATTAAGGTGGATTCTCTGTAAGTGGAATTTTTAAATTATGATTCCCGGTTATGAATCGGCAAAAGTAGAAAAGATTATTTGCAATATAGAACTCTCGGATTCATGGCTTCAAAAGATTCTTTGTACAATTGTATTATATACGACTCCATTAAAGAGAATTGAAGATAAGGAACAACCATTTAATAATAATGGATATATGTTGGGGTTGGACATAAAGTTATAAAGGAACATATCTATGTCTTATAATAATATATCTCTTTTTCAAGCATATTTTCATTTTAAAAACATTCAAACTAATATATGGAAAGAGTTTTTTGAGTTATTTTTGTTGATTATAAATTCACTAATTTTGAGATTAAACCTTATTATATAGCTAATTTTTGGATTTATAAACTGAATGTAAGAATGCATTTTTAGATTTGTCTAAAAAAAATTAGTCTTGTAAATCTACAAATTGATCTGAGGATATTATTAACCAAAACAAATAAAGAAAAAATACCAATCTTAATATAAATAATTTAATTTATTTTTGCATAAATAGTTTGGTTTTATTTGAAATATATTAATTTAAAATTTTTGGTTTAATTTGAAATTCATTCTAAATTGCACTAAAAACCTATTTGATTTGACTTTTAAAAGTCAACGGTCAATGTTTGAACATCTAACCGCTGATACAAAGTATTTAGTAAGAAAAAAAAAATTAAAAGCTAGCTGCTGGAAATTATAACTAAAAAGTTAGCTTTTGAACTCAAAAGCTAGTGATTTGGCAAAAAAAAAAAAAAAAAAAAAAAAAAATGCAAACTCAAAAGCTAATGAAGGATAGTCCTAGAATCAATGAGATAGGGGTTTCTTTCTCTCTAGAGCCTTTTCTCTCTATAGTCTTAGATCTAAAGCCTTTTTATGGGAGTAACCTCTGGTGACTATGGCTATCGGAGGGGATATTCTTTCCCTTTTTTACTTTCCTTTTCCTTGTTTTTCTTGTATTTCTGTTTATTTTTGTCAATTACTGCCTTGAATAGGCTTGTTTTAGTTCCGGTTCATATCAAGGTTTGAATATTTTTTTGTTGAATCTAGATCCTCGGCGGTGGTCTCGCCGTAATTGACTCCAATATTGTTTGGCCTTCCCCTCGATTTCATTTCTCTAAGAAGCTACTTAGGAATGAACTTTGGTGGGAAGGGGAAGTGTTTGCTGTTATTGGCGTCATAGCTCTCTGGAAAAAAAAATTTCTCTTTCGTCCAGCCCAACAACCATTCATAATGAAACCTTTTCCGGTCGGAGAGGGTTATCTTGCACTTGCAATCGAGTTCCTTGATTTTTCTGTTATGTTTCATAAACTAATTGATCTATGGTGGATCTGACAATTAATTCAATGTTTCAAGCTTATGAGGGTAGATCAAGTTACAACAGTACCTCTTCTCCTCTTTTGACCACAAGTGGCGGCGACGATGCAAGTGGTGAGAGTTGGGGCTACTATTAGGGATGGTTTCTCTAAGGGTTTATTCTGTAATTTTTCTTATGCCGGCTCTAGTGTCGGTTGGGTCCTATACATATTGTTTGATATTTTTTTTGGACTTCAAGCTTAGTGTTTAAACCCTATATGGTTTAGGCTTTTCATGGACAATGCATATTTGACCCCTTTAATTGGATTTATCTGTATCCATATTGTATTACTCTGGACTTCATGCCCTATTAATGACAACAATTTACTTCTTTGGGGGAAAAAAAAAAAAACTCAAAAGCTAGCTTTTATTAAACAATGCCATTAAAATTTAAAATAATTATGAAAATACTTATTATTAAATACAAAATATACATATATATACATCATTATTTTAATTTTTAAATTTTTAAATATTTATATGCATTCACATAATTAAATATAAATTAATTAAAATGTGTATTTTTTTTATTAATATAATTTACATATAATTAAAATTCATCATAACATTTAAAATAATGTATTTATTCGTCATTTTACAATTTAAATTTAATTTCAATCGTTAAATTATCAAACATTTTATAATTATTTGCAACCGCTTATCGCTACCGCTAAACTAATCAGGTCTTAAATCCAAATGTGTGCATCCTTTATTATCAAAATAACTTATGTATTTATCGAAATCAAATATCTTTTTGGGACAAGTCAAAAAATACACTTCTTTACTATTTTTGTTTAATTTTGATGTCAACGTACTCGCATTCCACTAATATGTAATATCTCCTTTTACTCTCATATATTATTTTCATTTTACACATTGGAGGAGGCCAAGTCTCATCCAAATACTTGAGGCTCAAAATTATACTTGATCAGTTAAGCCTAGGAGCTTTCATTAGGCCTTGTTAGGCAATGTTGTATTGGGCTCAGTTCGAGCCCAGGCTGGAGAGCCAGCCACGTGCGTTATGGGTGGTTTGTTGAAACGGTAACGTCTTGATCATTTTAAGTCAAACCGTGCGATCATATTGATGGCGCCACTTGTGTGGTCCCAGAAATAAAACGCTACCGCAGCTATATAAAGAAACAACCAATTAATTACTTTCCCACCAAACACCCACCCGAAAATACCTATAATGAGATCGAAACCGTCCATTTTCCGATCGACGGCCAATATTCATCCAATGACGCCAACAACCACAATCTTCGACCTCTGATTGGTCAAAAAAACTCAAACCCGATAATCCGATCCACCAAAAACCAATATGAAGCCAGTTAGCCAATCAATTATTGCCACCTCACACTCACAGCAATCTCCAGCACACACAGAAATCACTCCATATATATATATATATATATATATATATATAAATTTAGAGTCAACAATATCTTTTCTCTCTCTAGCTTTTTGTTTTGCAGATTCAACATTTTCTCTCTGTAGATTTTTTTTTTTTTGACCAATCGAGAGGTTTTGTGGTTTTTGTAGTGTCGATCTGGTTGATTTTCGTAGTTAATTTGTGTTTAATTTAAAATGTTTTTGATTGATTGGTTCTATGGAGTTCTTGCTTCGCTCGGTTTGTGGCAGAAGGAAGCTAAGATCTTGTTTTTAGGTCTCGATAATGCTGGCAAAACGACGCTGCTTCATATGTTGAAAGATGAGGTACTTAAATTTTGGATATGGATTCTTTCTTTGTGTTATTGGGCTGTTTGGCTGCCGAGAAAAGGGCTTGAAAAAAAAAATTGCAAAAAAAAAATAGGGATGGTTATTTATTTTAATATATAAGAAATTTTTATTTTTTGTTATCGTTTAAAAGAACCAAAAACCATTGAGTCAACTGTTGACCACATAGAAAAGTGATGATTCCATCAAATTAGCTTAATATGTATTTGGTTTAGTAGAAACTTATAAAAATGTAGTAATCCATTTCTGTTTGTTATGGGTTTTTGCAGAGATTAGGGCAACACCAGCCTACACAGCACCCAACATCTGAGGAGTTGAGTATTGGGAAAATCAAGTTTAAGGCGTTTGATTTAGGAGGTCATCAGATTGCTCGTAGAGTTTGGAAAGACTACTATGCCAAGGTTTTTCTCTCCTAACTGGCATGTGGATTTTGCATAAATGTGTAAATGAGTAGTTCAATTGCGGTTGCATTATTTAAGAACTTCTTGTTGTCATGTGCTGTCTCCTTGTGAACTATGGGCGTGCATTTTGATTATTCGATTCTACATCTTAAAAAAATTTCTACCAATTTAACAAAGTTGTATTTTGACACCATTTTTGGAATTTATGTTGGAATTTTGGAAAAAATGCATACATATTGTGAACTGAGTCAAATGACAAGGATGTGAAATTTCTGTGGTCCGTGGATATTTGTTTTTACCTTTTATGGCAATGTGAAGCTCTTTCTCCCGTTAGTTGTCTGTTTTCTTATCACACTTGGATATGTTAAATAACCAACTTTTAACAATATTGAATTACACAATAAAGTTGCCTCCATAATCCCAGATAATGTTATGTTGTGATTATCTGATTCATGGGAGGCAAATAACAAAATGGGAGTTCGCTGATGGCACTTTTGACCTTTGAAAGTGTTCTGATAGTAACTCACCATATATGTGTTATTTCCTTGCCATTTTTATCCTTGTTTGAATGGGTACCTGCCAATGTTGTTAAAACTGGACTGGAGGTTGAACCGGTCTCTTTGCCAGTTCGCGGTCCGACCGGCTCAACTTAATTGATCTGTCTTTTTTCTTTTTTTAATTTTTAAAATTTTTAAAATTTTATTAAGCTCAAAACGGCTAGTTTTAGACAAACTTTGGTCCAACTGGTTCAATAGTTTTTCCGGTTCACAAATCATTCAGTTTTTTATAACTTAAAAATCGGATCAGTGACCAGTTCCGATTTAACTGGTACGATCCAGTTTTAACAATACTGGTACCTGCATTATGTTTGCCATTCTGCACTTTTGTTAGTCATTGGTCATTTTTATTAGAAAGATGTCATGTTGGCCTTATTTGCTCAAGAATGGTCATGGATTGTGTTGCATCTTCCTAGTGAGGCTATCTTCGAGTGTTAGTATTTCCTTGAACATATAATGATAGATGACATCATAACTGCCAGAAATTTTCAGCTCAATTTGTACTCTATAATTTTCTGACAAAATTCCTTTCATTTGAAGGTGGATGCAGTTGTTTACCTGGTAGATGCTTATGACAAGGAGAGATTTGCTGAATCAAAAAAGGAATTGGATGCTCTCCTCTCTGATGAGGCTTTGGCCAATGTTCCATTCCTTGTTTTGGGCAATAAAATCGATTTAGCTTATGCAGCATCAGAGGACGAGTTGCGTTACAACCTGGGCCTTGCCAACTTCACCACTGGCAAGGGTAAGGTGAACTTGGCAGACACGAATGTCCGTCCAGTGGAGGTATTCATGTGTAGCATTGTCCGAAAAATGGGCTATGGAGAAGGTTTCAAGTGGTTGTCTCAATATATCAAGTAGAGAGGTATAGGACGTTGGGATCTATTTAGTTCATAATCACAAGTGTTATGTCATACTGATGAATCGGTTTTGAACATTTGTTCTAGAATCACTGTTGAAGGAAATTTCAATTGTTTTGACTTTGTATTTTAGTAAAGTTACATACTTATGCCCCTTCATACCCATGATGAGTGCTCTCTTGTGGTAATGAAAATTGAAAAGAGGGGTGGTAATTGATTCAGTTATTTAGGATACGTTTAGTAGATCGTAATATAATGAAATGTAATATAATGAAATGTATTTTTAATGTAAATATTATATTAAAAATACATTTGATTATATTACATTACGTTGCATTACATTTTATCAAAAATATTTTTATTATATATTTCAAATATAAAATATAAATGAACTATCCTTATTGTATATTTCAAATATAAATGAACAATTGGAAGTATCTGATTACATCTATTTATACTTGATTTTGCTCAAAGGAAAAAAATATTCTCATGTTAAAAACTTAGATTGTATCTCTAACTTCAGTGCCCTGAAAAATCTCGTAGAAGGGCTGAAAACTTTTTATTAACAGGATGCCTATGACCCAACATGCATTCTTTACTTACTAGAATAAGCGTGAAATAGTTGTCTTCATCGTCCTCATCATCATATATAGAATTTAGAATGATACATTGTATGTCTTAACAAGATAAAGAATGAGAATGACTGAGGTGTGAGGGTAGATAAACAAACGTATGAATTGTCAAGACCATTGATCAAAGTTTACATCATTCCCGGTTTTTTTCCGAATAAAAACGATGCTAACATAAATTTAATTATATGTTCAGAATGTTCACAAAATGGGATATAATTAGCCATTAGACAGACGCCAAACCAAGTTATAGTAGTTGGCTGGCACACCTACACTCTCCTTTCTGGTCGTCCATTTTTCCCCAGGCCGCTCCTTGTTTATCTAACTGTCAACAGCCTCTTCCTATATATGGTTGTTTTTGTTTGTGTTGCCTCTCTTAATCAATCAAAATATAACAATGGCAGTCCCACCTTTCTCAAAACAGAAATTCATTTTCATCTTCACTCTAATTTCCATAGCTAAATTGCACTGTTACTCAGGTCACTAAATATACTTTATTCTTGTAATCATTAATTAATTCATTTTCCTTTTGTTGACAATATCTATCCACTATTGTTTTATGATTAGCAGGATATGCAGAGGATGTGCCAGGACAAATATTTGAAGATGCACTGTTCTGTTTCAATAGTAAGGTTGTGACTTGTGACTTAGTGAAATTTCAAGAATCTTTTACTTGTTTGATTCTTTTTATTTATGTGTTGTTTTTGGACTATGTTATGCAGATTTACAGTGGCTGCAATGAGGCTTATAGATTAACAGAGAGTGGGAATATTAATGTTCCACCAGAAGCAACTGATCTCTTCTGCAATGGACCTTGCTTAATTGAGACACAAACAATTCTTAATTGCATTGACAATGTTTTGTCAGATTTCTTATTCTACAACAGAGCCACTGTAAGAGACATCAGATATGCTCTTCGTGCTGGCTGCAGCGACACCAGCCTAAGAGTTGTGTAGTGTATTATCCCCTTTTCAGCTTTTCTTCTCGTTTTTCTCTGTTTTTGAAAAAAAAAAAAGAAAAAGAAAAAAATTCCCTTTTAATGGCTATATATTTGTGCTGTGTAGGGGACTTCAATGTGGCAAGATATATGGAAGGTGAAACAAGCAGTGCATATAGATTGCCCAACTTATTTAATTTTTTTTTTAGCCCAGAGATTGCCCAACTTAGCTTCTTTGCCTTCACTTGTATCACTGCACTGTGTCTATTGATCTTGTAACTTTTCCCATTCATTTATAGTGACAAATAAAGTAATTTATATATTTTTATTGATTTAGCTATGACTTGCTCTAGCTGGAGTTTAGCAATTCCACAAGTCACAACCAAAAATAGAACAATTCTACTACACAGGGATGCTCATAGGTCGAGTTCATTGGAGATAGATCAAAGCTTCGATCCGAATTGAGAAAAAAAAATTGACCGAATCTGGACCTAGCCCATGATATTCAGATCATCTTTTTGAACAACTCGAGCCCATTAGGTCAGATCCAAACCCAACCTGGACCGGACTTGGGAACAGGTTATCCAGCACACTGAACTAAATTTTAAACTTCAAGTAAGCTTACTAGTTTAAGTGGGAATGGGAATTCTAAAGTCCAGGAACCCAAGAGTCAGATGCATTAAGTCCTTCAGATATGGAAGCCTTGAACATGAATTCAAATGAACCTTGCAATCTTTATGGTTACAATGAAATTTAACCGTCCCTTTGAATTGGTGACTGATGGGTTTCATAATTTATTCCTCAATAAATGAGAACCTCTCTATATATAGCCACCAATTGTTTCTTGCTTTTTCATCCTTAGCATAACAATATTCGTTTCTCTTTTAAGAAAATTAGTTATCTGGTAATATCAAGAAAACAAAGTTTAAGATGGAGAGAAAGAGCTGCTGTTATGGAAAAGGCTATACAAGCCAATGCGTGGCAGCAACACGAAAGAAAGAGGAGGCGAAGCCTGAAATTGACAGTGACACCATCAAGAAAGAAACAGGGCAAGTCATTAAAGAAACTCCTGCAGCCTCTGCTCCTGTCAAGATTGAGGAGGTGAAGAATGAAGTTTCTGTCAAGAAGGAAGAAGCGCCGGTGAAGGTCAATGTCAGTGGCGGCAGTGGCAGTTGCTGTGGTTGAAAATAGGAATGCAAGTTTGGAATAATAATAGGGAAGGGAATGACGGAGTTACAAGTATGGGGTGTTTTGGGTAATAAAATAGGTTTGTGTTAAGCTTTTTTTATGTTTGAGTTTGTTCATGTAAGATCCCTTTTCCCTTATTATTAAGAATAAATAAAATTAAATCCCTTTCCATGGTATATCTACTCTTTTTTTTTTTTTTTTTTTGTTTAATTCAAATTATTTCTAATCAATCTCACATAAATTGCAGTATAAAAAACATATATAAATGTTTATAAGAGCAAATATAAAATTTTACATTGTAAGGTAAGGAGCTACACCTGTATATATAGAGCCCAAGGAAACACCTGTGTAAAGAAAAAACAGTGTAAATACTTGAAATTCTGATATATGAAAAAAAAACATATGAAAGAAAAAGCAAAATAATTGGGACTGGTAAATCATCATAGAGTGTTTATCACATAATATAAAAATTTAAGCCATTATGTATAAAAAAAATGAAATTCAAATGTTTTAGCCAAATTAAAATTTAGGGGGCATGAAAATGTAAAATATGACTCCTGTGATAGTCCAAGTCCCATTCTTCTGAACTTACAATCCAAGCTCAATAAAACCCATGGGTATGTAAAACGACAGGTCGTGAAATAGCTAGTGAACTAAAACGAACTGTCAAGTTATTGTTTAATTGCAAAAGACTGGTCTTTTGAGCAACCAATCAGTGATCAACAACATACTTGGGTTACAGTGGACTAGAATCTATTGCATTATGAATCTGAACAAATTCTCAAGTCGAGTTAACATAAACTCAGTTAAAATTAAAAAAATTAAAAAGTCCCTCTTTCCCAAATGATCAGGCGTGATGCTTTACCCAGAACAAGTTCTTCGACAAATCAAAGATTTTTTTTTTTTTTTTTCTCTTAATTATAAAAAGAATTTATTGATCTCTTATCTCATAACCCTATAAAAAGCGAGAAATTATTAGTTAGGACAGAAGCATGCTCTTGCTACTCATATAAAAGTGAGTCTATGTGTAATTGGAATGGAGACACACTCATATGACTTCATTTTTATATACACCCATGTGACTTCATTTTTAGATGTGTAGGAGGAGCATGCTTCTATACTACCTAATAATTTCTCATAAAAAAACATTTCTTTTTCTTGAACTTAAGTCAAAAAAGATTGGTGTCTTGTGGGTTTCTGTGATTCATGAACGTCCACATTAATTAAATGAAGAAGAACAGAAATGTCTCTATATACCTCTATATATAGATACCAATCACTGCCTCTACTCTTTCAGAATAATCTACTTTTGTTAGTATTTGGCTACTTTTCTGACAAGTTTAAGATGGAGAGGAAGAATAACCGCTGTTCAAGGAGTTATCAAAGTTCATGTATGGCAACACCAGAGAAGGAACCAGTGATTGCCCCCAAAAAGGAGGAAGACCCTGAAACAATCAAGAAGGAAAACCCAATTGTTGCTGCAACTGTGAAAACTGAGGCAAATGATGCAGTTTCTATCAAGAAAGAAGAAGTTTCCGTGAAGGTTAATGTCAGTGGTGGTTGAACATGGGATGGTATTATGTTAATAAGAGGGAAGGACATTTCACAGCAGTAAGTGTTTTAATCTGTTTTGGTAATCTGGGTGTTGCAACTTGCAAGTATGGCATCAAATCAATAAGGGTGTTGAGGCTTTTCTAGTTTCATACGAACGGGTTTGTCTTAGTTTGATGGTTTTTGTATGTTTCCTTCCCCCATAAAATATAATAATCACAGTTTGATTACTCTGTTTCTCTCTATCATATAGTGACGCATTATCATCTTATCAAATATGCTTCTCAACAGCAGTGTAACTTACTTGGCAAAAAAAAAAAAAAAAAAACAGCAGTGTAACTTATATATGATATTAATCTTAGTACCCTTGTTAGTTGTTACCTTTTTCCGGCTTTGGCTCAAATTGAATACGTTCTTGTTTACCGACTTGCATTGGCCTGACCAACATCAACAGTGAATTTGGTGGTGTTGGGTTTGGCTATTTTGGCCATTGAAGAGGCGCAACATATAAGCTCAATCTCTCTGTGAAGTTCATAGCTTGGCCTATAGATCAAAACAGCAAGCGACAACTTGGAAGGGAGTCTGACGAAGCGACTAGAGCTAACAACAAAATATACCCGATTGTTTTTTTAGTTTTTATCAGAAAGAGGAGAAAGGACCGATCGTGAAATAATAAATATGCTTCCATAATCAGAATAGGGAGCCTAATTACTTTCAACATTAATCTTGAACATTTGCACAACATAAAATTATACATTTCCTGAATGGGTAACTATCAAAACTTAAGTTGTGCGCCTACAGACACTGTCAAATGTCAAAATACAAAAGCTATCTTAAAATGTTACATGACAAAGGTGCATTTGCGGAAGAAAAGGATGACCGAACGTTATGATTACTTTTTTGATGAACGGAAACCACCAAATCCCATCATGGCAGCAACATCAGGATCAACATCAGCTTCCTCCTCTTCTGCTGCCTTCTCTTTCTGTACCCAGAAATACAAGCCATTACTTATTAATGATAAAAAAGTTTTTGAGTTTTTACAGGAGAAAAGATCTACTAGGAAAAAGATATTAACATGTGAAGTCAATATTTCAGATATACAAGCCCTGCCATCTCAGTATTCTGCAGCGGAGATCAAAAGACTAGACATACCTTTGGACATATATCCAACTGCCTCAGACCTCAAAATTATATGTAATGCTAACCTTTTTCTCTTTTTTTCTTTCTCGACGTTGACGCTTCCTTTCTTCCTCTTCTTGTTGCTGTTTTAAGATCCTTTCATCAAGATCTGAGAAAAAAAAGAAGAGCAAAGCATTGATTAAAAAAAAAATAAAGAGGAAAGTATCGTATTTTTCATATGTTTGAAGTTTTACCTTGCTCTGTGAAACTACCAGGACTTTTCCGTTTCTTGAGAACTTCAAATCGTTGTTGGACCTGTGTATGTTCAAGGAAAGAATAATGTTTAACATGAACCATCCCACTGTAAATATGCTATGGTCATAAATGAGTTATTGAGATGACTGAAAATAACTTGTGGTACTGTTGTCTTCCACTACATCTAGAGGGGAGGGATACCAACATTTTCGTTTTGCATAAGATCATGTGCAAAGCCTATGCTTAATCATTTAAAATGAAAATACTAAAAGATTTCTTTCTTTTTTTTTTTTTTTTTGCGCACATACTAAAAGATTATTCTCTATTCTTTTGGGGGGACCTCTGGTAGTTTCATCCAATTTTCTTTACAGGATTTCTTAGTCTTTCTTATTTATTATTGGTTTTTCTCATGTCTAGAAAGTACATGCAGGCGATGCGAAAAATTCTGAATCAGTAGGAAAACATAAAAGCTTGCATAATACCAGTCAATTAAATTCTCATTTAAATAAAGAACTGGTAATTACTTGAAACAAGTACCTGCTCAAGAGATGCTCGCTCTACACGCATGGACATGCCCAAAGCTCTTTGATCTAGAGAACAAAATGTGAAA
>CATKHJ010323378.1:52500-63911 GCA_949750685.1 Vernicia montana
CCACAGCTGAATTTTCTACTTACATGAGCTTAACGCGACGCTGAATATCGGAGTTGAAGGTAGCTCCATGATTGATGATTTAAATGGAGATCTATGTCTGTTTTGCTTGATTTTTCCATTTGTTTTTGAGTGGCTACATTCAAATATCGGTTATGGATTTTTGGTTCTGTATTTTACTGTTTTGAGATATATATATTACGTGATCAGTGTGATGACGGAGTGTTTGGAGGTACAGAAAGTTATAATTCAGAGTGGTCTATGTAAATAATGTTTTAAAATGATGATATGTGCACGAGAGACTATACTATATTAGAAGATGGGATTTGGATTTCTGATAATTTTTTTCTACGTTTTGCCATTTGGACACGCTTATTATGATTTTGTGTGCTAAGCTCCATGTTGCTGCATGCCAAATGATTATGCTGTTTTGAAATGAGTATCTGTTCACCAAAAGATTATATGATTTTTGAACCTAGAAGATGTGGCATTAGTTTCTGAAAAAGGTTTCTAGTGTACTGTTGTACTCTTTGCTCTTTCATCATTCATGGACTGCTTCTGTCAGTTTTAGCATGATCAGACCTGGATTCTTGGAATGATGTTTTTGTTATATGCAACAGGTGCGGGCACTGTAAAAAGCTTGCTCCAGAATATGAGAGGCTTGGCGCAAGTTTTAAGAAGGCAAAATCTGTTTTAATCGGAAAGGTTAGCTATTTAGCCTGTGCCCTTCTCTTTTAAGAAGGCAAAATGTTGTATTGCTCTTATGTCAGATTTTAATTGTTTCTCTCTACCTCATGAATCATCACTAATTTTGGCTTTCACTTTGATTATTCCCTAACTCAATATGGATATGGTGAAGCTTTTTCCTGGCCATTCATAGAGATATAATTTATGCTTTTATCTGATATTTCTTGGTGTAGGTGGACTGTGATGCACATAAAAGCCTCTGCAGCAAATATGGTGTTTCCGGATACCCCACAATTAAATGGTTTCCCAAAGGGTCCTTGGAACCCAAAAAGTGAGTGCATTACTCCTTAAATTCCTACCTTTTAACTTTCTTCTTCATGACATGAAATCATTTAAGAAAGGACTAATTTGGACACTTTTGCACACCATAATCAAAAAGACATTCTTATTCTCTCTGAATTTCATGCAATGTTTTTCCTCAATCTTGTCATGTGCACAAATAATGATTTGGACCTGTGTGCGGAATGATATTTTATAGGTATGAGGGTGCACGTACTGCAGAAGCTCTGGCTGAGTTTGTGAATTCTGAAGGAGGTACTATTGGGTCCTTGTATATGTACAAAATGTCTGGTATGATGAAGATAATAGTTATGGTCATGAGATGACTAGTATTTTGACTGCTGTTCTCTCTTCAAGCAATATTGAGAGTTTGAATATATTCACTGGAATCGAATGAGAATCATCTCAGTTTTCTTTGTGTTGATTGAACATCCTTTGCTTGCTTGCCAACTGACCGGAGTTGAGAATGCCTTGTAAATTTCTGTTTCTCATGGTCAATTTAATTGCTGAGAATACATGAGGTGATGATTTTAAATTGGGATCTTTATATGGATGGACTATTCTTACAAGATTTGAACAAATCTTCATCCTGTTGCTTGTGGTGCTCGAGTGAACTTCTCCGCATGGAAAAAAATGTTAACGAACATCTACAATTCTTATGTTTATCAGAGTTAGTGTGATTGGGTTGATGTTTTGATAAGTATGAAGCTTTTCAGGAACTTCACTTATTTTATGTATTTTTACAGCATGTTTTCTTATTTAATTGTACTGTGGGAGTTTTCCTAGTATTTGTGATGGTTTGATTCTTAAAGTTGGTATGTTGCTGTAAAGTAGTTCCCAATAAACTTCATTTTACATCATAAATATATGTATTTTTTTCCCTTTGTATGCAGGAACCAATGCGAAGATAGCTGCAATTCCATCCAATGTCGTGGTACTAACACCTGATAACTTTGATCAAGTCGTCCTGGATGAAACAAAAGATGTTTTGGTAGAGTTCTATGCACCATGGTTAGTATTGTCCTTGATTTTGTTTGCATGTTATTGAGGGTTATAATTTAGCAGAGCTGAGCCAGATACTGTTCAGTTTGAGCTCAAGCTTGATGTTGATCTAATTATGTCAACTTAAACTTGGGTTGCTGTTGTTTTTCAAGCCAATGAGTTGGCTTGAGCTTGAGCTCTCCGTGGCACAAGAATTTATCATTTAGGCACCTAGGCTGCAAATGCCTCAACTCCAAGAATCATTACTCAATATCATTACCTTTTGTGAAGGAGCAAAACTTTGAAAGATTTAGGGGGGTGAGAGGCTAATACAAGGATTGTTCGCTCATTGACACTTGCTGCCAGCCAAGGTTATGTCAAAAGGCTAATACATGTATGCACCAGCTCATGAGCATATGAGCCAAATGCTTAGTTCAGGTTGGGCTTTGCATGTTCATTTAGTAAGTTCAACTTTAAGACTTAAGGGTCAGTTTACTTGATTGTTGAATTGGAACTACATGAGCTTTAAGCCAACCTAAGCCTCAGCAATCCACAAACAGCATGACTCTTTACTCCTGTAGAATTATGTTTTGCGATGTGCCATGTTTAAATCATTGAACTTCAATTTCAGTTAACTGGAGTTGAGATAGGGTTTCTTAATCACTCCAATACATTTGGAACTAACCTCTTTTGTTTTTCCTTGTTCGTGGCAGGTGTGGTCACTGCAAACAACTTGCTCCAGTAAGTGTATTATATGCTCTTTTTATTGTCACGGCAGACCACCTTTGCTTGAAGAAGACTCATGCTAAGATTGTCATCTGCTTATGTTTTGTAGACATATGAAAAGGTTGCAACAGCATTTAAATTGGACGAAGATGTAGTTATTGCTAATGTTGATGCTGACAAATACAGAGATTTGGCTGAAAAGTGAGTCCAATAATATAACTTTTTTAGCCTCATTCATAATGGTTGTGTTTTATTATCTATAATGATGACTTGAATATGATGGTGTAAAGGCTGACATCTGATGGAATTAAAAATGCAGGTATGGAGTAAGTGGTTTTCCTACTCTGAAATTCTTCCCAAAGAGCAACAAAGGTGGTGAAGATTATGGTGGTGGACGGGATTTAGATGACTTTGTAACTTTCATCAATGACAAATGTGGTACTAGTCGTGATGGGAAAGGGAGACTTACTTCAAAAGTTAGTGAGATACATTTGTAAACATAGTATTGATTTATATACATTATTTTTCCCTCTTTTTAAGAATGATATTCTCACATATGAATGCACAATGTATATATTATTGATGTAGGCTGGTATAGTTGATACTTTGGAGAACCTGGTTAAAGAGTTTACCGGTGCTAGCAATGACGAGAAGAAAGCAATTCTTGCCCGGATGGAAGAAGAAGTTGAGAAGCTCAAGGGTACCACTGCAAGGTTAAGATCCTAGTTTTATACTTCACAGTCATAATATTTAATGTTCCTCAAGTGTTATATTGCATTTGTTGACAGTCGATAGCTACCATACATGTTCATCTTATTAAAGCAACATTGGGCATCTTTTTATAAAATACATATATATTCATCTTACATATTGCATTTCTTGAATTCAATCGACCCTACTTGTTAATGAAGTTTTTTTTAAGTAGCTTTTGTACTTTTCTTTTTTTTACTATTCAGGCATGTTTAATTCTTTGCTTACTCTTCAGATATGGCAAGATCTACTTGAAAGTTGCCAAGAACTGCGTGGAGAAAGGTGTAGACTACCCCAAGAAGGAAGTTCAGCGGCTTGAGCGTATGCTTGAAAAGGTGATATATCTGATCTCAATTTTTCTCCTCTGAGTGAAATAACGTAACCAAGTGTTTCAAGTAAATCTTTGAAAATATGAAAGCACACATTCTATGAACGTTTAATCTGTTTTGCTACTTAGCACTTCTATTCTGTCTAACTCAAACTGTCATCCATGTGGGGTCAATTATGGAAAACACGGTTTTCATCCTACCTCAATTTTTGAGGCCAATAACATTAGAGTTTCAGTGTTCACTTGGCCATGAGTTTTTGTTGGCTGGCAGTTTGGGCCCCAAAATATCAGGGCTTTAGGACTGCATAAGCGTGTAGTGGGAATTACATAAACAAGTGTCTGGTTGAAGCAAAAGCAATGTTCTTAGATCATATTGAATTGTGCCCCAAAATTGTCTAAACTAACTTTTTTTTTTTTTTTGCACCAAATTGTCTTAACTAACTTGAATTTAAAGTTTCTTTTAATTGTGATCTGTTTTATGAGGTGATGCCTACAGAAGATAATAAAATACTCTTACATATTGGACAGCATAATTTAACAATAAATCATTCTTAGCTAATTATAACTAAATTCTTATGATCTCCAATAATATGTGAAGATTGTTATGGAGCTGATAAAGGGAGAACTGGCAAATATTATTGTGATGATATTCGTATGAGAATTATTGTTGAAGCCACTTTGTTATTTGATTGATTGTTGATATTTCAGTCCTTTAGCACTATGTGTAATTCACTGGCAGCACTTCGAAACTGTGTGGGCTAAGTCTGAATAGTTTTTCCTTGTTTTGTATTTTTTGTATGCAGTCAATCAGTGAAGTAAAGGCAGATGAGTTCACTCTCAAGAAGAATGTCTTGTCAACCTTTGCTTGATCCATATGCCATGGCAGGAGCCACAAGTGAAGTCACATCCTTGTTTTGCTTGCATGTATTGGCAGGCTTTTCCTGGGGATATGTAGTCCAAGTCTTGTTTGGGCCTTGGGAAAGTGCTGTTATGGATTTCTGACTCACTTTTCAGGCTTTGGCAACTGAAGTTTATATTTTAGAAGAGGAGGGAAAAAAAAAAAAGGATAAATTATGTTACCATTAGCAATAAATATAGTAGTATTTTTCACATTGAAATTTGTAGATTGACTAGTTACATGGGAAGGGATAACTTAAGGGCCATTTATGAAAAACCATTTTTGTTTTTGGTTGACTAGTATTTAGCATATATCATGTTGGGGTGGTTGTTTCATGATTATTGATTAACAGTTTATCGTCTTCCTCTTTGTTGTTTAAGGAATGCTACTCCGACCCTCACGAGTCTTAATTACATGTATATATGCTCTGGACTATGGCATGTGGCATGTTGGACAATGTGGGGTAAAGTTAGCACCACTCCAAAAGGAACCCTAGTTAGATTCTGTTTAGGATGAACATTGAAGTTGAAATTCACTTTTCTTTTTTTTCTTTTTTTAAATTTTTAAATATGGGTTTGTTTAACATTATTGTTTGAGCTGAGATTAAGAAAAAATATTAATTAATTATAGATCATAAAAATTTATTTTTAAAAATAGTTAATAGTCATTTTAAAAACTATTTTTTAATCTCAACGCCATTTAGGCTCTAAGACTGATGGGTTGGAAAGGTAAAAGAAAATTAGGGTTTGAAATAGTGATTAAGGGAGACTAGAAGCCAAAGAGAATGGGTATGGGAAATGGGTACATTTGGTAGTGACTAGTGAGTCATGTGACATTTCATAATTGGGGCTCTGCAATTTGTGAAAAGAAAAAGTGTAGCCGTAGAATTTATGTTGCAGTAAGGTAAAAGGGATTCTCTACTCTGCAACTTTCACATGGATCGTGCAAATACATAACATCCATATATCAGAAAAAACTCGGCTATATTTGGCTCACATTAATGGCGATTTGGTAAAATGTGGACTTTTCTTGGTGTTTCATGTGAATATCTTCAAACAGACAAAGGTACTCTCTACTTTCTTTACATTTACTCTTGTTAAGTGGTTGATTGTTTATCTCAAAGTGTTCATTCTATATGCTAAAACAGAAAAATCTTTTGCAGAAGGAAAATGGCACAGGAGGGTAATTTTGGAATGTGAAGATAATGCATTCCTTTACCAAAATTTGGTATGAAAATTAGTATACGGTTTTACTTTTCACTTCGCACCTCAAATAGTTAAATTTAGATTAGAAAGTTGTCTACTTGGACAGTTAGAAGCAAATAAAATTTGACGTTTTTGCTGTTTTATCTAAGAATTGAAAAACTACCTCATAAAAATTCACCATAAAAAAAAACTTTTAATTGTTAAAAAGGAAAGAATTTTAGAAAAAGAAAGAAGGAAAAAAGAGAATGCAGAAAACAGCTGGAAGTAGTAGGTAGATAGTGATTGAACAATATATGTGGAATTTTGAAAGAGACTTTTTATTTTGGTTCCAACTTCCAACCCATTGTATCATTATAATGATTCTTTCCATAACATAGAAATATGAATAGAATAGCCCATCAAATAATAAATGGACATGAGCCTTAGAGGGACCCTCATTTGAGACTTCGACTCTTTTGCTAGTACTCTCTCAGGACTAAAAATTAAGTTATAAATGACCCAACTTGATGGAGTTGGGTCCTCGTACATCTGTCTCAAATTTATTGTATATATTGTAAATTTTTAGAGGAATAATGTTTTAAATATATAATGTAGATATCTATTATAAATATCAGAGAATCAAACATTTTTTATACAAAGGTGGTGTTGGAACTCAGGGCCAAAAGGTCTCACCCTTAGCCACCTAGATTAAAGAGTAATCACATGAGAAAAATAAAAAATAATAAATAAAAAAAAAAAAAGCCTAAAAACACTGATTTTAGTTCTCGAGCCAACTTGGCTTCATGAAAAAGTTGGTGGTGTTGATTACTTATTACTTCAAGTACATGAGAAAAAGGTTCATGAAAGAACTCAAAAAGGTTCATATTGAGAATGGGAGGGGTAAGCTTGTTAAAGTTTTTTATACATATATAAGTGTTTATTTGTCTATTTCTCAATTTTTTTTTTAACTAAATGAAATAATGATAAGAGTAAGAGAGTCCCATAAAAGATTAAAAAGCAAGAAAGGCCCAGAGAGAAGAATCCAAAAAGAGGAACAACAATTTGCTTGGGAGTTTTAGAATGACAACAATTATATCAATATGAAGAGTCTGTCTCATCATCCCCAACTTCTTTATGTCATTGTCTCATTATCTTTCTTTATGTCAATGTCTAGGAGACATCATATACACCCTCATCTATTAAATTTAAAAGATGTAAGGTCTCAATTGCAAATTTCATTCTTAGATCTAACCCAATTTACTGGTGCAAATCAATCAAGCTAAGCTAAATTAAGATAATGAAATGGACAATGAGATTCATATTGGCCCCATAAAACTATCCATGTTTAACAAGCAATTGAGCGAACAGGTTGTGTGCAAAATGATCACACCTCAACTCTCCCCTCCCCAATATCTTAATCACCATGTCTATATTATTACAAGGCTGGTCCAGCAAAGAAACAACCAAAATCTCAACAAGTATCTCAAGTAACTGTGGGGTATTCTCATGGAAACTGTGGGTAATATTGGGTCCTCCACTACCTAACATAACAGGGTTATGTCTCGGCATCATGTGTGTTGTATTATTGGTTCAATAATCCAATTAAGGCTATTGGCAAAAAAAAAAAAATAAATAAATAATAATAATCCAATTAAGGCACTATTTTCATTATATATCATGCAATTTTGGTTAATAAAAATAGACCTTAAATACATATAGATAGATAGATAGAACTCATAATGTGTCTCAACTAAATCCAATTAGGGCACTATTTAATTAATAATGCAAGCTTTTCACTCAATCAGAAGTGATAGATTGAGTTTTTTTTTTTTTTTTTTTTTTCTCATAGCTTACAGTTAAAAACAAACCCTATGAGAGAGAGTACAAAATACATGATGGATCAGAGAGATGACCCAACAATAAATACACAGAGATGATCATAAAAATACACTAAAAAAATAAAATTAATAATAATAATAATTAAGATCTATACAATTTCTTTTAACTGATGATGATGAGATCACAATTTTTTTTTTTTTTTTTACCTTGAAGAAACTGGATTCAGAGCTCTAGCGAATCCATTCATGGCTCCATACCCTTTTGAACTAAACCCCAAGCATCCTAGTAATCCTTGTCTATAAGGTAAAAAAGTCTTCTTTCTCATCTCCTCAGCTTGTGCTTTACTAGCTTTATAATGCAATTCATGAGGTGATGTTGGTACTCTTCTTTTCCCTACTCCATTCACTGGCTTTTTCCCCTGACCATTACCCTTTACTTTCTGATTCTCCATTGATACACTTGATCCATTGCTTGTAACTACTTTCTCTTTTGAGGAAGGAACTTGCATACTTGTTGTTGTTGTGTTGATGGATTTCTTTTCCTTTGCTGGTGAAAAAGAAATATTAGACCAGAATTTGTTATTGCTTCTCCCTTCACTTTTGCTTCTGTAAAGAAAATCTTTCAAAAAAACCCATCTTTTTGAGTTCCTTCCAGCTGATGATGATCTAGAAGAAGATGCAGAAACTGAAGGAGTTGTTGATTCTTCAATCTTAGTACTACCATTTGCTTCTAAAGAAACTGAACCACCACAAGACTCATCAATGGAGTCATAGATCTGGTTTTTCTTGTTATCTTCATCATCATTAGCAAATTCAAAAGAAGTACTTCTTAATGGAGACATAGATCTGGTTCTTCTCCTCAAAGATTTATCACGCAATCTCAGATCTCTGCCTCTTGTAATAGAAGTGACACCATTTTTTATTTCCAAATCCTCATAGTCTTCTTCATCTTCTTCTTCCTCATTTTCAAGATCCAACAATGGAGCCAAAACTTGAGGTCTTTCCAAATGGGTAGAAAGCTTCATAGGACGGATCTGCCCATTCAAGAACAACTCATCAGCAGAGCTCATAGACCCTGTTTGACCGGAGCCAGTAGAGCCGAGTCTTGCAGAGAATTCAAACTCATACCCAATAGGGACATTAGCATTATCAGGGGAAGAAACAGCAGAAACAGAGTAAGAAGAAGCAGTAGTAGTAATGGCGAAATGCATAGGGCTAGCAGGACAACTATAAAAAAAACCACCATTAATGGGTCCAGGTCCCCGGCCAGGGCTAGAAGGAGCACTAACATAAGGAGTAGAGCAAGTGCTGTCAAAATCTTCAGAGAAGAGATGGGTTTGTTGGGAAGAGAGAGAGTTGCCATTGTTGGGGCTTTGAAGGTCTGGTTGAGGGTCTGGGGTAGAGGTTTGGCCATTTTTGTTGAGCTCCATAATGTGGGCTAAAGGTGGTATTGCAAGAGAGAAGTGAAAGGCAGAGTAATGATGGTATTGGTAATGCCCTGTAAATACTAAATACTAATACTAAAATAGACACAGAGACACTCTTAATACATTTGCCCTCCAACTCCTTTATTTATATCCTTTTCTGCCATTCTCTTTTCATACTCCGTACTAACTTTTACTTTTTTTTTTTTTTTTTTTGCAAACACGCTAATTAAAAACCTTAATCATGCTTATTGATCTAGCGATAATTTTTCTTCATTTACGAGATTTTTTTAAGAGATAAATTTAATATAGTGTTTGAAAATTGATCCGTTCATGAATAATTTGTCTTTCATTAAATTAACAAAATAAATTTAATATAGTGCGTAAAAACTTACTTGTAATATCACCTTATTAATAATAAAAAATTACCATAATCACCGCTTAATTTTTAAAATTTATCAAAATTCAAATTCAATGATATTAGAATAATATCTGAAATATTGAATTTCAAATTTAAATTTCAATAAAATTTAATAAATAATAGTATTTTTTGTCATTTTTATAATAATTCAACAATGTGATGTAAATAATAATTATCATTTGCAATTTTATAAATAAAAGTCATACATAATACTATTACATTTTGGATTCATAAAAAATAAAAGAAGAAAAAGTAGGAAAATTTATAAATGCATGTTCTATAAGTTAAACGTTTAATTATTAGCTAATGAAATCATAAGGTATGTTCTACACATTAATCAATGTGATTTAAATAAAAAAATCATTGTGATTATGCAATAACATTTATTTTTTTAGTCGATTGATAATAAAAGAAATTATTTAAATATAACCCATTCGGCTAGGGTTCAACAGTTACCACAATTAAAGGGTACATATATAATATAATAAGGCATGAAAAGAATTAAAAAGATATTAGCCTTGAGAGAAGATTAGGGATCGAGGTGGGATGGGAAATGAGGAAGGGTCACCCAACTATAGAGACAATTTCACTTAATTAAGATTAGTCAGCGAGCTAATAATTTAATAATTAAATATTTTATACTCCATCTACCTCAAATTAATAATTTTGTTTTTCATCTCAAATTAATAGTTCTTTTTTTTTTTTTTTTTTTTTGTCTGTCTCAAAATATACTCCATTTTCTTTTTTTATTGTTAGTTTAACTAGTAATTATCTATCCGGTAATGTTAGGAAACGCAAGTTAAATCAAAATTTTTTTTTATGCAAACTAATATTATTTGAACACATCATTCACTAATAAATAAATAAATAATAATTGCTCTTATTTTACATCATAAGTTATGTCAATAAATTATATAATTACCCTTATTGTGTTAGATGCAATTGCGTCATCTAGAATTATCCTTTTCTAAAATATCCTTCATTAATTAATATAAATATCACCACTAATAATAAATATTTTACTTCTTTGACTTTGAAATTATTTTTTTTAATAAAATTATTTTGAGTTCCAATGTTATGAGATATTTTTATATTTGAATATCACTAAACAATTATTAATGAAGTGTTTAATAGGTGTGACTTGCCAAAAAAAAATTAATAATGATATTTTAGAAAGAAAGTGACAAAAATTAAGGATTTAACTAAAAAAAAATTAATTTTCTTAATTCATGTGTAAATAGGGATGACAATAAAGCGGGAAATCCCCGTTCCCTGTGGGGATTTGCCCCGAACAGGGCGGTGATTTCTCGAATTTTATTCCTATAGAGGTGGAGATGGGGAAAATTTCTTCCTCGTTAACGGGGACGAGGAGTGTATTCCCCACCCCACGGGAATCTCCATCTCCGTTCCCGTGGGGACCCAATATTATATTTACATAATTATTTTTAATATAAAAAGTATATATATATATATATATATATATAAGAATTTTAAATTTTATTACTCTTTTTTTGTAATTCTTTTACATCATGACAACTTTAAAAAAATTTATTTAAGTACTCTCATGCTTTTATGTATGCTGAATTTTTTAATGTTTTATTAAATAAAATTGCAGAACATTTTTAATAAATTAGGCGTATTTGTATTTTAATTTTATTTGGTTGATATTTTGTATGTCTGAATTTGTTAACATTTTATAAATAAATTTATTCTTATTTTTCAACCATTATTTATGAATTTTATAAATATAAAAAAATATATTAGTAATACTATATATATATTAATAAGTAAATATATATAAGTAATGTATAAAAAAATTAATAAAATATATAAGTAAT
>CATKHJ010323385.1:0-15241 GCA_949750685.1 Vernicia montana
CGTTCAACTTAATAGCTCTGGTTCTTTTCAACAGGTTTGAAAACGGGTCAAGCTTCTTCGTTCTTGATTTGAATTCGTTCCTAGGGTTCTAATTCATTTAATTCGGTTCTAAGCTTTTCAATAGCTTAAGGGTCGTATTAATTTGTAATTGTATTTATTGATGGTATCTTGGTGTATTCTAAGAGTGAGGAGGAACATATTGAGCATTTGAAAGTTGTAATGCAAACATTAAGGGAACATAAGTTATTTGCCAAATTGTCTAAATGTGAGTTTTGGCTGGACCGCGTGTGTTTTCTGGGCCACGTGGTGAGTAAAAAAGGAATGCAAGTGGATCTGAAAAAAATTGAAGCTGTTGCAAATTGGCCTCGGCCTACAACGGTGACTGAAGTACGAAGTTTCTTGGGAATGGCAGGCTATTATCGCCATTTTGTGAAGGATTTTTCACGGATAGCTGCACCCTTAATGCGACTCATGAGGAAGCAAGTGAAATATAAATGGGATGATAATTGTGAAACAAGCTTTCAAATGCTAAAGAATTGCCTTATTTATGCTCTTATTTTATCACTACCAGAGGGCGATGGTGGGTTTGCCATTTATTGTGATGCATCAAGGGTGGGATTAGGATGTGTTTTGATGCAAAAAGGTAAAGTTATTGCTTATGCATCTAGACAACTGAAGAAGCATGAGATGAATTATCCCACTCATGATTTAGAGATGGCAGCAGTAATTTTGGCATTGAAAATCTGGAGACATTATCTCTATAGAGAAAAATGTGAAATTTACACAGATCATAAAAGTCTTCAATATATTATGAATCAGCGAGATCTGAATCTCAGGCAGAGACGATGGGTAGAATTATTAAAAGATTATGACTACCAGATTTTGTATCATCCAGGAAAGGCAAATGTTGTAGCGGATGCACTGAATCGAAAATCCATGGGAAGTCTTTCACATGTAGCTGTTCAAAGAAGATGTATTGTAAAAGAGTTGAAAGAACTACTCAACAAAGGGTTAATATTGGACATAAACAATTCTCATGTGTTGTTGGCTCACTTTCAAGCAAAGCCAAAACTCATCGATGAAGTAAAATCCCTGCAGGATAACGATCCACAGTTATTGAAGATTAAAGAAGAAGTGAGGAAAGGGAAAATATCATAATTTCAGTTAAGGAAGAATGTGCTTTATTGTGGTGATAGATTATGCGTGCCTTTTATAGATGATTTACGGGAAAGAATCCTTCGAGAAGCACATTAGACTCTTTATAGTATGCATCCTGGAGCTACGAAGATGTATCATGATTTGAAGAAATATTACTGGTGGCCAGGATTAAAGAAAGATGTGGCAAAATTTGTGACTTCATGCCTCACTTGTCAGCAAGTGAAAATTAAACATCAAAAACCTTCAGGGTTATTGCAGGAGATCCGGCTACCTTAATGGAAATGGAAACGAGTAACAATGGATTTCGTAGTGAGGTTACCTAGGACACAGAAGGGGTATGATTCTATTTGGGTAATTGTTGATTGTTTAACAAAATCAGCACATTTCCTAAAGGTTAAGACAACTTATTCAGCCGCACAATATGCTCAGATTTATATTAATGAGATTGTGAAGTTGCATGGAGTTCCTGTTTCGATTATTTCAAATAGAGGTCCACAGTTTACCTCTAAATTTTGGCAAAAACTTCAAGAAGCTCTAGGAATGCAATTAGATTTCAGTACGGTGTTTCATCCACAAACTGATGGACAGTCAGAAAGAACTATACAGACACTTGAAGATATGCTCAGGATGTGTGTAATGGATTTTGGTGGAAGCTGGGATAAGTATCTTCCACTGATCGAATTCGCTTATAACAATAGTTATCACTCTTCAATAGGAATGGCTCTTTATGAAGCTTTATATGGGCAAAAATGTCGTTCTCTGATAGGCTGGATGGAAACTGGGGATCAGTATATAAAAGCTCCTAATTTAGTCGAGGAGGCAACTAAAAAGGTGAAAATTATTCGGGAAAGATTAAAAACTGCATTTAGTCAACAGAAAAGTTACGTTGATCCAAAAAGAAAAGATGTTCAGTTTGCAGTTGGAGATCATGTATTTTTAAAGATTTCACCCATGAAAGGCATAATGAGGTTTGGACAGAAAGGAAAGCTATCGCTTTAGTTTATTGGACCTTTTGAGATTGTAGATAGAGTTGGAGAAGTTTCATATCATCTGGCTTTACCCCCTATGTTAGAGCATATACATCAAGTTTTTCATGTCTCAATGTTAAGGAAGTATATATCAGACTCCTCACATGTTTTACAGCCTCAAACTATTGAACTCGATCCAAATCTTTCATATGAAGAAACTCCAGTGGCTATTTTGGATCGACAAGTAAGAAAAGATGTTCAGTTTGCAGTTGGAGATCATGTATTTTTAAAGATTTCACCCATGAAAGGCATAATGAGGTTTGGACAGAAAGGAAAGCTATCACTTTAGTTTATTGGACCTTTTGAGATTGTAGATAGAGTTGGAGAAGTTTCATATCATATGGCTTTACCCCCTATGTTAGAGCATATACATCTAGTTTTTCATGTCTCAATGTTAAGGAAGTATATATCAGACTCCTCACATGTTTTACAGCCTCAAACTATTGAACTTGATCCAAATCTTTCATATGAAGAAACTCCAGTGGCTATTTTGGATCGACAAGTAAGGAGACTACGCAACAAAGATATTCCAATGGTCATGATTCAATGGCGAAATTATGATGTAGAAGAATGTACGTGGGAAAGTGAAGCCACTATGAGACAGAAGTATCCTCAATTATTCGAGACATAACAAGTAAGTTTCTAAATTCGAGGACGAATTTATTAAAAAGGGGTCGATTGTAATAACCTAGTGGAGAAGTAGAATATAACGTATGCGCTTTACCATACTTGTTAAATTTAGGAAGTTAGAGGTACTAATTGAATTAGTAATTATTTATATTTTTGATGAATTTAATATGTGAAAAGCAATAAATTGAGATTTAGTTAGGAATTATAAAGTGATCATGGTTCAAATAGAAAATAATATTGTAGGAATTTTTGGAAAAAAGAAGAGAATTAGTGTAAAGAGGAAACAAAAGTTGTGATTAAATAACTATTTATTTTATGTAGTAAATTTATTAAGGATGGAACATCTATAGACTACAAATAGGGGCCAGCCATGTTGAATAGATTAAAGGAAAAATTAATTTTTGTTAAGTTAAACATTGTAGGAAGGAAGATGGAAATTGAGGTAGGACCCAAATTCACAAAAAAAGTCAACATTTTGAATATTTTGACATAAATTAAAATTATTAAATGTAAATAATTGGAATTTCTAAAAGAAAATGGAATAGTTATCTACTTATTATATATATTAGAAATTCAATAATAAACCTAATTATTATAACCATTATATCAAGGTAATCAAATCTACACCATCCAATTGTGATGACTTGGATATAAAACTAGAAAATTCCAATCTTTTGTCTCATTTCTCATCATCAAACAAAAACTTGAAGACACTAACACTCCCCACACTCACCATTCGGCCACTACAAGATTTCCACCAAGGATTCAACAATTGTTAAGGTAATTTTTAAATCTAAGTTTAAATTTCAAGTCTAGAATGATTAAGAGTGAGTTGTTTGCTTGATATGTAAAATTTATTTCCTTTTTCTTGAAGAATAGTTCGGCCTATAGGCATGTGAGAGGGGGGAAAGTTTTGTTGGTTTAATTCAAGTAATAATTAAGTTAATGGAGAGTAGGAAGGGGTGGAAATTGGAAGGAATTAATAAAAAAATGAAAGTTGGGAGAATAAGCACTAGGTTCAGCCTAGTGAGGGGGAAAATGAAGTTGATGTTGGTTTTACAATTTTAATGCTAAATTAGACTCTTTAGGATGTCAATTGATTAATTCATGAATCAATTTGGAGATTTGATAAAGAATGGAAAATTTCCCAATTCCAAGTATTGAATGAATTAGGGGTTTTGTGCTTAGATAAAATTAGATACAATTGATGGTGTTAAATTGATTTAATATGTACTAATTGAGTTAATTGAATTTCAATTTGGAAAATGGAAGTAAGAATTGGAAGGAAGAGAGCAATTGGGGTTCGGCCAAGGGATGGAATAAGGTTTGAATTTGATATTTGTGCAATTAGTGTTTGATTTGAGTTGGATTAGATGTTAATTGGATGAATATAAACTTAATTGGAAATTAAGTGATGAATATGTAATTTTCCTTAGTTCAAGGTTTAGTTAACCTTAAAATTTTGGAATTAAAATAGTTAAAATTAAATTGAGCATGAGAATAACTCTAATTGAATGTCAATTGAATAATTTAAAAATTAATTTGGAAAATTAGCCACTTATAGACTTATTTTCTAAATTGAAATTAATGAGATACATTAATAAGATAGTGAGAAATTACTATAAATAAATTACACTAAAAAGGATAGATTTTATTTGAGAATGATTGTTCCAAAATAATGAAAATTGAAATGTGTAATGTAGAGTCAAGGAAAAAGGAAAAAGGAAAATCGAGTTCCCCAGAGGATAGTGAGCATCCCTTTTGTTTGTGCTAGTACCGGGAGCTAAGGAATCCAAAGTGAGTATTTAATAATATAATATTATATGTATTAATAGTGTTTGAGACCATGTTTGTTTGAATTTCCTTATAATATTCAATTTTTCTTATTGACTGATAAAGGGTTATATACCCGAAATAAACCTAAAGTGTTGATCATTTAATTGTTACTGTTAATTTCCAGTTGCCTTTGTACTTAAATTGGTCATATACTGTAAATCTTATTTTTACTGTAAAGCAGAAATACCCATCTGATGTGGGTTTACATCAGACCTTGTGCATATGGTATGCCTGTGGATAAGGCGAGCGTATCTGAACCCTAGCTGGGAAGGGTTATCCTAGCCATAAGACCTGATCAGTCTTATGTAACTGTTTACTGTTATTACTGGAGAGCAAGACTTAGGCCGGTACTCTCAATTTTACTGGGAGACACACCATCTCCATATTAATGATTTCTGCTAAAAGAAAATAACTATATACCGAACTTACATTGTTGTTGCATATAGTTTCATTTATTCTCATTAAACTCCTTCTACCATTATACTAAGCCTATTTATTCCTATTACTGCCTTTATATTATATTATTATTTACTCACTGAGCCTGTCTCAAATTTTTTTGGTTTATTATTTTTCAGGGGCTCTAGAGAAGTCGGCAAGGTAACTTCCAAATTCCAGTACTTCACTTGGAGAGTGTCTTGCATACTGAGTTGTTTTTATATATTTTGTTCATTCCTCTGTATTTAGAGCTCCATGGTACTAAAGTAAATATTGTATAATTATTACCAGTAATCAAACAAAATATATCGGTGATGTATATAGTAGTGTGTATTGTAATTATTAATATTTAGTGTAAAATATATAAGTATCGGAGTGTGTGGACTTGATGGGTTTACTGGTTGAGATTCTAGATAATGATTTATGATAAAGGGTATTGTTTATTGGATTCTACGGATTTTAGTGACTTTAGGTCTCCCTAAGCCCTAGGATCATCACACCCCAAAATGTGGGTTGTGACATTAACTCCCACAAAAGTTAAACCTAAGTCATATCCATCATTCACATTTAATTGTATTGTATTGTTTGGAGAAACTTTATATCTTTTAATCCATGAAAATCTTTCTTTGAAATCCTGCACAAGAGAAACAAAACTAAATATAGAAAAATTAAAAAAAAAAAAAAACTCTCTCCCCCTTTTTAATAATGCTTACTTGTTTTTTCTCTTCACTCTCAATCTTTTCATTTGAATTCTCTAATATTGCAATTTTCGTATTCGAATGTTCTTTCATCTTTTTCTCTCACTTTCTCTTTGTGCTTTTTTTCTTTTTCTTTTTCTTTTTCTTTTTCTTTTATTTCATTATTTACAATAAACTTAACATTATTACTAATGTTAACTTTACTTTCTAACTCCTTTACAACAATTTCATGAGGAGCTTTATTGGCTGGAATTTTTTTTTTATGAATAATAACTTCTTCTTCTTCCATGATGGCTTGATGAGTTTCGAATGGTGGAATTTTCTCATGATCAATAATAACTTTATCAACTTCCATAGGTAGCATAAAATCTTCTTTAGCAACTTCTAAAGGTAATACAAAGTCATTATTTTGAGTAATCTCTACAGCAACAATCAATTCCTCTCTACTCTCATCTTCAATCTTCTTCTCCTCCAATGGTGGCTTGGAAGCATTTTTCCTTCTTTCAAGTTCAGATTCCTTCCTTTGATGCCTAACTCTTTGCTCGGCTTTCCACCTATCACGCTCTTCTTGAGTTTCTTCAAAAATTCTCAATTAATGTTCCCTTATTTCTTTGGTGCTTGGCCTTCTACCTCTATATTTCTTTGGTGCATTTGGAGACCGCTCACTTAAGGGAATAATGGACATTTATTGTAATTTTTCTCTTTCTTCCTCTTGCCTCCTAGGTATAGCAAGTATCTCATCAATCTTGTTGTTTAGTTGTTCCATTTGGTTTACAAAAAATTGAAACATTTCTTTATCATCCATGGTGGAAACCTGAAAAGAATGTTAGTAAAAAGAATTCTCACCACACTCCCTCACGTGTTTCACTCAAGACTTAATGACACTCAGGTCACTCGTGTTTACTCACAAATTTTGGCTTTTCTCTTGATGAGCTCACACTCTTGACTTTTACCACTTAACTCTCTTTTAAGGTTCTTATAAAGAGCCAAATCCAACAAAGCAAAATTAACACTTTGATTAGTCCAACAACTAACCAAGAACAAGAAAGAATTTGACACAAGTTGTAAAAGAGAATAAGAAACGAAAGAGTAATAAAGAATTAAATGAAATGAAGACACGAGAGAACACGTAATAGAAAATTTTAAGAATCCTAATCCTAGTAGGATTGGGAATAGGATACCTAGAGTGACTCAAACACACAAATTGACAAATTGAAAAAAAAATAAGAATCCTAAACTTAGTAGGATTAGGGAGGTAGGAATTCTAATCCTAATTCGATTATGATTCTTGAGTTGAATAGTCAAATCAAAGTTCAAAGCTGAATTTTGATTCAATTGTGACAACTCCTTCCTAGTTCAATTCTAAAAATTAATATGCTTTTATTTTTAGTACTAGAAAAGTAATTAATTAATTTCTTTCATTTCTACACTCTACTAGGAAGTTAACCCTATATAAACAATCTTAATTCACTCAAAGGCTGAATTTATTTCTTTTCTTTTTCTTTGGCCGAATTGCTCTCTCACTTTTTTTTTTTAATCTAGCAATTAATTACACCTAAGATTTGAAGCTTTAAACACAAATTGACTATCAAGAAGCAAATCAAACAAATTTGAATTGAAGAAATCACAAACAAGTAAAACAAGACTCTAGAAGCAAACGAATTGAAGAACAAGAATACTATTGAATTTGAAAGGTAATTTTTTTTTATTTTCAAATTGGACAAACAACAAGAACAAGGTAATTTTAGACTAAATTAACCAAGATAACATGAAACAAAAAGGAATGAGCACAAACGAAAAGATTCAGAATTAAACATGAACAAGAACTAGCAAAAAAATGATTTTTATTTTTTTTTATCGATTTCGAATTTAGATTTTCAATAAGAACAAGATAGATTATGATTGAATTAAGCAAGATAACACAAAACGAAAAGAAATAGAACAAAACAGAAAGACGCGAAAACAAACGAAATGGTACGAAAACAAGCAAACACGATTACAAAGTAAATGAAAGATATGCAAACCTGATTTAGAGCCTAAGCTCTGATACCAAACTGATACGAACCACAAGCGACCTGCCTTGAGACCCAATACCTTTACGCTTAGATGCGACCCCTTGGAAAGCCAAATCAGATTTGAAATAAGAAAATCTCAACCCAATGACGAACATGTGTCAAAGAACCTTGGTATGTTGTGAACAAAACAAAGTAATTAACTTTGAAGTTTGGTTTTTGATTCTATGCAAGAACCAAAATTGAGAAAACTCTCACAAGCAATAAAGCTCAATATTTTGGAATAAATTGATCTCCCTTCATTGATAGAATAGCTAAGTATTTATAATGACTTAGCTAGGTTACAAAGATAGATTCCTAAACAATAACTAATAAAATAGATTTGGGCTATAACTAAACAAGGATAAAAGCCCAAAACACTAATAAAAAGAATAACTAATTTAATTAAATTAAATCTTGTCAAAAAGGAATTAACTAAAATTTTCGGACAGAGGGTTACAAGGTCTGGTACAAGCCCTTATACCTGGGTGTGTTCACTTCTGTCCCTAGTTACAGGGTCTGGTACAAGCCCTTGTACCTAGGCATGTTCGCTTCTATCCCTGATTACTTAAGTGTGCGAATATTGTCCAAAACTCATTTCCTTGCTCAATTCCTTCACTCTTGGCTTGAATCTTGCTTGAACAATCTTGAATGATCTTCAAACATCCCTCCAAACCTTTCTCCAAAGAATTGCATGAATTTGAATCTTATCTTGAAACTTCCTTGAACACAATGCTTTCCAAAGGTAATACTCATAATACAAATCTTCTTGATAATATTGTAGAAAGCCTTGTGTATTCTTACAATCCTTTTGAAGGAACCATTTAATAGATATGGTAGCTTGCTTGCATTCCATGCTATACAATCTTGATGAATAATATAGCCTTGCAATACTTTCTTAAAGTCCTTCACATACATGCATTTTTGATCTTCTTGCAAGCTTCCTTGTTGGCTAATTAGGATCACATCATGTGTTGTGTGCAAAAAAGCTAAATCTAAAGTTTTGAATCAAGATTTGTATACTCCTTTACCTGTTTCTAGTGAACCTTGGACTGATATTTCTATGGACTTTGTTTTAGGTTTACCTAGATCAAAAAAGGGGAGGGATTCTATTTTTATAGTGGTTGATAGGTTTTCCAAAATGTCACATTTTATTCCTTGTAATAAAATTGATGATGCACTAACATTGCTAATTTGTTCTTTAAGGAAATAGTGCATTTGCATGGCATTCCAAAAACTATTGTTAGTGATAGGGATGTTAAGTTTCTAAGTCATTTTTAGAAAGTTTTATGGAGTAAATTGGGAACTAAATTGTTGTTTTCTACCACTTGATATGATCCCATTCAAGCCAATGAAGAATCTAGTATCATTAGGGCTTCAAGATTCAAAATCCATCATTGATTACTATAATACAAGCCAAGAGTGAAGTAATTGAGCAAAGAAATGAGTTTTGGACAAATTCGCACTCTTAAGAAAAAAAGGGCAGAAGCGAACACACCCAGGTACAAGGGCTTGTACCTGACCCTGTAGCCCACTGCCCAAAATTGAAGAAATAATTTCTTTTTACAAGATTTAATTAAATTAAATTAGTTATCCTTTTATTAGAGTTTTGGGCTTTTATCCTTGTTTAATTATAGCCCAAATCTATTTTATTAGTTATTTGTTTAAGACTCTATCTTTGTAAACTTTGTAACCTAGCTAAGTCACTATAAATACTTAGCTAAACATTCAATAAAGGAAATGATAGATCAGTTTTATTCCAAAATATTAAGCTTTATTACTTGGGAGAGTTTTCTCCAAACTTTAGTTCTTTTGAGCTATTCGAACTTATCAAAGCTAATCGCTTTGTGGCGTTCAACCGAACTTCAAAGTTAATTACTTTGTTTTGTTCACAACATACCAAGGTTCTTTGACACAGGTTCGTCATTGGGTTGATATTTTCTTGTTCAAACTTGATTTGGCTTTTCAAGGGGTCGCATCTAAGCGTAAAGGTATTGGGTCTCAAGGCAGGTCACTTGGGGTTCGTATTAGTTTGGTATCAGAGCTTAGGCTCTAAATCAAGTTTGCGTATCTTTCATTTTCATTATTATCGTGTTTTATTATTTTTGTGCCTTTTTGTTTGTTTCCGCGTCTATTTGTTTTATTCCGTTTCTTTTCGTTTTGTGTTATCTTACTTAATTCAATTATAATCTATCTTGTTCTATTGGAAAATCTAAATTCGAAATTCATAAAAAAAAAAATCAAAATCGTTTTTAGCTAGTTTGTTCTTGTTTTGTTTCTGAATCTGTTCGTTCGTGTCTGTTGCTTTTCGTTTCGTATTATCTTGTTTGATTAAGTTTTAAAATCACCTAATTGTTGCTACTATATAAATTTGAAAATAATTAAAAAAAATACTTACCTTTTCGAATTCAATAGTATTCTTATTCTTAATTTGTTTGATTCGTTTTCATTGTTCTTGTTTTGTCTTCAATTCCAATCCATTCGCTTTAATTCTTGATTGTTGATTCTTCTTTGAGATTTCACTTCTTGAGTTATTGCATAGATTAATTGTTGGATAAAAAAAAAAAGAGAAGAAAAGAAAATCGGCCAAAGAGAGTGAATTGTGAGTTGTTTATATAGAGTGAACTTCCTAGTGTAAGTTTGAAAAGGAAAGAATTAAATTAATTGATTTCCTAGTGCCAAAAATAAAGCTGGAAATTGATTCTCAAGATTCAACTAGGAATATGTGCATTAATTATTTTAAAAATCAGTATTGAATTTGGATTTGACTATTCAACTCAAGAATTATAATCAGATTAGGATTAGAATTTCTACCTCCCTAATCCTATTAGGTTTAGGATTCCTATTTTATTTCAATTTGTCATTTTGTGTAATTGAGTCATTCTAGGTTTCCTTTTCCCAATCCAAATAGGATTAGGATTCCAAAAAGAAAAAAAATCATTTTTTGTTAATCTTATTTTCTTTTGTTTTCGTGTCTTGTTATATTTATTCTAATTCATTTAATTTGTTCTTTCGTGTCTTCGTCTCATTTAATTACTTATTCCTTGTCGTTTTTCTAATTTCCTTATTTGTTGTCTTGTTTTCCTTCTTAATTCCTATTTGTTGTGTTGGAAACTGTACAATTCATTATTAGTTGGGAGTTGATAGTTCTCAACTTATTAATTTTGCTTTGAGTAAGTAGTTCTTTGAGAGCTAGAAAAGAGGAGTTAAGTGGTAAAAGGCTCGTGTGAGCTCATCAAGAGAAAAAGCCAAAATTTGTGAGTAAACACGAGTGACTTGAGTGTCATTAAAGTTTTGAGTGAAACACGTGAGGGAGTGTGGTGAGAATTCTTTTACTAACATTCTTTTTAGGTTTCCACCATGGATGATAAAGAAATGTTTCAATTTTTCTTAAACCAAATGGAACAACTAAACAACAAGATTGATGAGAGACTTGCAAGACTTAAGAGGCAAGAGGAAGAAAGAGAAAAATTACAACAAATGTCCATTGTTCCCTCAAGAGAGCGGTCTCCAAATGCACCAAAGAAATCTAGAGGTAGAAGGTTGAGCACCAAAGGAATAAGGGAACATCAATTGAGAATCTTTGAAGAAACTCAAGAAGAGTGTGAGAGGTGGAAGGCCGAGCAAAGAGCTAAGCATCAAAGGAGGAAAGTTGAAAGTGAAAGAAAGAATGCATCTAAGCCACCAATGGAGGAGATGAAGAATAAAAGGGATAAGGTTGAGGAAATAATATGTGAACCTGAGCAAGTCACTTGTGAATATGCTTGGGTGGATGCAAATAAAAAAGAAATCAACCATGTTTTAGAAGTTGTTGTTCATGAAGAAATTTCAGCTTTTGAAACTCCTCAAGAGATCTTGAAAGAAGAAGAAGTCGTCGATCTTGAAGTTATTCCTACCTTGGAGATTCATCAAGCAATCTTGGAAGAAGAAAAAGTGGTGATTCCATTAGAAGTTCAAGAAGAAGAAAAAACAAAGGACATTGACTTTGTTTTCCAAGAGACTAAAGATATTTCTATTTCTAATGTGAATTTTGTTTTGCCTAATGATTTATTTGATGTTTTTCTAACCAATTTTCAGATTTCTCAAATTATTCAAGTGGTAAAAATCATCAAGGAAAAGAGATGGCAAGTTTGTGTATTGTTTCTATTACTTCATCACTTTAAAACTCGAGGTCGAGTTTTCTCTAACAAGGGGATAATGATACATATAAAGGAAGTTTCAAGCCTCTTGGCGCATAATGCAATTCCATGGAGCTTGATTCGAGGACGAATCATCTCAAGAAAAGGGGAATGATATGATCCCATTCAAGCCAATGAAGAAACTAGTATCATTAGGGCTTCAAGATTCAAAATCCATCATTGATTACTATGATACAAGCCAAGAGTGAAGTAATTGAGCAAAGAAATGAGTTTTAGACAAATTCGCACTCTTAAGAAAAAAAGGGCAGAAGCGAACACACCTAGGTACAAGGGCTTGTACCTGACCCTGTTGCCCATTGCCCAAAATTGAAGAAATAATTTCTTTTTGCAAGATTTAATTTAATTAAATTAGTTATCCTTTTATTAGAGTTTTGGACTTTTATCCTTGTTTAATTATAGCCCAAATCTATTTTATTAGTTATTTGTTTAGGACTCTATCTTTGTAACCTAGCTAAGTCATTATAAATACTTAGCTAAACATTCAATAAAGGAAATGATAGATCAGTTTTATTCCAAAATATTGAGCTTTATTGCTTGGGAGAGTTTTCTCCAAACTTTAGTTCTTTTGAGCTATTCGAACTTATCAAAGCTAATCGCTTTGTAGTGTTCAACCGAACTTCAAAGTTAATTACTTTGTTTTGTTCACAACATACCAAGGTTCTTTGACACAGGTTCGTCATTGGGTTGATGTTTTCTTGTTCAAACTTGATTTGGCATTCCAAGGGGTCGCATCTAAGCGTAAAGGTATTGGGTTTCAAGGCAGGTCGCTTGGGGTTCGTATCACCACTTGTCACCCATAAACTGATGGACAAACTAAGGTCGTCAATAGGACTTTAGGAACTTTGTTGCATGTTGTTGTTCAAAGAATTTAAAGAATTGGGAAGAGTGCATTCCATTTATTGAATTCGCATATAATAGGGTTGTACATTCTACTACTGGTTTTTCACCATTTGAGATTGTTTATGGCTTTAATCCACTAACCCCTTTGGATTTAGTTCATCTACCTTGTGATGAAAGAACTGGTTTCGATGGGAAGAAGAAGGCAGATTTGGTGAAGAAACTATATGAAAAGGTGCGCAAGAACATTAAGAAGAGGAATCAACAAATTGCAAGCCAAGTAAATAAAGGAAGGAGACGAGTTGTATTTGAACCTGGTGATTGGGTTTGGGTACATATGCGTAAGGAAAGGTTTCCAACTCAAAGGAAGTCAAAACTTCATCCTAGAGGAGATGGTCCCTTTCAAGTTGTTGAGAAGATCAATGACAATGCATACAAATTGGATCTTTCTAGTGAGTATAATGTAAGTGCTACCTTTAATGTTAGTGATCTTTCTCCTTTTGATGTAGATGTTGGAGATTTGTGGACGAATCCTTTTGAGGAGGGAAGGAATGATGCAAATAAGGATGCACACCAAATCAAGGATCCAATTCAGCTTCCTAGTGGTCCCATTACAAGAGCAAGAATGAAGAAATTCAAGGATGCATTGAATGGGATGATTCAAGGCTTATGGAATGACCTTGCTACAATTTAAGAATGCAAGGAAGAGTCAAATATCAAGCTTGGACTTCAAGACAATAGTCAAAACTTGGTGACATTGACTCAAGTGCTAGAAGGCAACACTTGAAGATTGAAGCTTCATGAATGGATTCGAATCCATTTTGCCATGTCTATTGGGCTATTTTGTTGTTTAAGCTATTATCTATCCTAGAACTTCTTTTTATTAAGTTTATTTAGTATTTTGGGCTGCCAATATTATGTGTTAAGCTCAAGGTATATTTAAATTATTTTATTTTCATGTTTTAAGTAGTTTTGGGTCTATTTTTAAGTAGCTAAAGGCCCAATCTGAATTTAGTTTTATTTTAAGTTAGAATAAGTTTAGTCCTATGGCCAAACACCTCAATTAGGGTTTCTCATTCCTTGTACCCTTATATATTCGGCCATAACTCATGTAATGGACAGAATACAGAGTTGATTAATGAATTTCGAATTCCCTTAAGAGTGTGATCTCTTGTTTTTAATTCTTACTTGAATCAAGGTTCATACAAGCAAAGCTAATTACTTTGTTAGTATTAATTCTAAGGTTCTCTTTCACAAGTTGGTATTGTGTCGCGGATATCGCAAGATCATATTCAAATGTGCTTAATCATGAGTTGGGATTGGGTCGCGGACTTGAGAAAATTTGATTTAGCTTTCCAAAGAGTTGCTTCCAAGCGCAAAGATATTGGGTCTTAAGTTTAATATACTTGGGGTTCGTATCACTTAGGCTTCAAGACAATAATCAAAGGTTGGCGACATTAACTCAAGTGCTAGAAGGCAACACTTGAAGATTAAAGCTTCATGAATGGATTTGATTTATTCAAGCATGTTCAAGCCTCATTATGCAATTCGAATGGTGGAATTTTGTCATTCCAATTTCGAATCCATTTTGCCATGTCTATTGGGCTATTTTATTGTTTAAGCCATTATCTATCCTAAAACTTCTTTTTATTAAGTTTATTTAGTGTTTTGGGCTGCCAATGTTATGTGTTAAGCCTAAGGTATATTTAAACTACTTTATTTTCATGTTTTAAGTAGTTTTGGGTCTATTTTTAAGTAGCTAAAGGCCCAATCTGAATTTAGTTTTATTTTAAGTTAGAATAAGTTTAGTCCTATGGTCAAACACCTCAATTAGGGTTTCTCATTCCTTGTACCCTTATATATTCGGCCATAACTCATGTAATGGACAGAATACAGATTTGATTAATGAATTTCGAATTCCCTTAAGAGTGTGATCTCTTGTTTTTGATTCTTGCTTGAATCAAAGTTCATACAATTAAAGCTAATTACTTTGTTAGTATTAGTTCCAAGGTTCTCTTTCACAAGTTGGTATTGTATCACATAGATCGCAAGATCATATTCTAAGGTGCTCTATCACGAGTTGGGATTAGATCGCAGACTTAGGAAAATCTGATTTAGCTTTCCAAGGAGTTGCTTCCAAGCGCAAAGATATTGGGTCTCAAGTTTAATATACTTGGGGTTCGTATCAATAGGCAACCCAAAACACATAGCAAACTTATGGCTTTAAGTAAAACTAAGATAGATAATGGGCTTGAGTAACAAAATTAGCCCAAACAATATGGCAATGAAATCTGAATCTTGAAATATGGAGAAAATATATTCGAATTACATTTAGAAGACTTGAAACATCATTCGAATAGGATCTTGTA
>CATKHJ010323391.1:0-11019 GCA_949750685.1 Vernicia montana
TAGAGCTCAAGTTATGGTAGTAACAAGGGGACTGACTAGATTAGAATCAATAAACCGATTCTTTAATTTTTATGTTGTAATGGATTTGTTTATAGGAATTTAAACCTAATACATGTGCATATTATGTGTAGAAGGCTTAGAGGATCATATTGGAGTGGAAAATTTCAAAAGGGAAGAGAATCCTAATATTGAACAATATAAAGTTATTAAAGAAAGAAATTGGAAAGGTGAGTACATACTAAGCTGTTATGCATATTGCTTGTACATTACTTCCATTTTATCCTCAATTTTAATTGTTCTTTGATTATCCATGGTGAACTACATCTACCATTCATTGAAATCCAACCATAATTACATTGATAAACAATGGTACTCGATAATTGTTGAACATTGCTAAATTGAATCCCTAATTTTGCCAATTTTACAATGTTGATGAACCAAATTGATATAGATGAATTATGTTGCCACAGTAGAAATTCCCTTTTTCTGGTGAGGAAATCACCGGACTCTGTGCACAGTGAATTTGGACCTTGCTAAGAGGTATTTGAACTCCCTGGCCACAAAGTCTAGCTAACCTTGTGTTCTAATTTGTCATTGGAAATATGTGGTTCCGCAGTACTTTATTATATGGAAATTGTGAATAAAGTTCACAATAAATTGGTAATAATTTCTGCTGTACCTCCAACTGTGAATTTGTCATTACACCTCGATCATACATTTATTTCTTTATTAATCACACAAACATAATTGGTACTTAACCGATATGCATGCCAGTTTAGTCTGTATTCACTGGGATTTTATCTCACTCCCGCTCCCTATTTTTTTTACAAGACTAGTGATTAATCAGTGCAGCTCAAGTTTCATTATCCGCTTAAAGCTAAGAGTCAATGCAAAGGAAATATATTAAATAAAATATATTACGTTCTAATAATTGTATAACTAGTGGTAAGAGAACATATGTAGTTGAAATTAGTGTGATGTCTAGATGCTCCATGGTACCCAAGTTTTTGAATTTAGTGGTGTAAATTATTTAGTATGTATAATAATGCTAGTGGACAATTTAATATAAATAATTTGTATAAATGTAGTCAATTATTGATGTGTGAGATTAACCTTGAAAATAAACTATTGTTTATGAGAAAATATTAGGAGGATTTGTATTGACTGTGAAGTTGGGGATGTAAGGGAGAAAAATTATTGGAAATATAATTTGCTTGCAGATTTCGTATCCTGAGAAAGTGGTATGTACTACCGGTATGCTGCTGGGATTATACTGGTTTCCCAAGGTAATCGGGTTTTATGGATTTTTGAGGGCTTTAGGCTTATCTATGCCCTAGGACCGTCATAACCCAAAAAGTGGGATGTGACAAGTCCTTTATAGGGAATTAATATTCCAATGTTGTTTTATGATCTAAATACTAAATTGAGTCTAGGAACATGTTAATTTGATGGGGAAATTGATCAAAATTTGATGGGTTTGTTGATTGAAGGAGTTAGAATTTTGTATTGAGGATTATAAGAGATTAAGTCACTTAAAAAGCTGAAACTTATGGCTTATGTTTGGATAAGTTGGAATCTGAATTTGAATAAAGTCAAAAAATAAAAGTTTTAGATATATATCTCATGTATACTACAGTAAAAGGAATCTATAATATTGGATGTTTATAAGAAGATATCTTGCTTGAACTGAAACTGACTCGGATTGATGACCTAATAGCCAGTCCGAATTTGAGTGATAGATTTGATGACCTTAAAAGTAGAAATAGGCCAAACATAAAACATAAGAAATAATAATTTATATGTTTAGTGGTTATTAGTGAAAGGAATATACATTTGGATATGTAAATAATGAGATGTAGCTAAATAAGTAAAGTGTACTCAGTTTGTCCCTATAATAGAAATATAATAGATTTTGAATGATCACCCTGTCCTGCATAGAACATATTTTAAGCTCAATTTTGGATATATTGTATGTTGATATATCTTTTTTGATATGAAAAAATAATCAACCGATTTTAATTAGTATAACACAAATTATGATAGAAATAGTACCGAGAGGTCATACTTGATTAATTAAGGATACAAGAAAGAATATTATTTTAACATCACCGTATGATCACTAAAGTTGATCTTTAATGTAATTAAAGTTAATCAATTAACTTGTCATAGTATGAATATGATGAATTTATAATGAAATGAGAAAAGTACAAAGACTTATCGAATCATGATAATGATATTAATGAAAATAAATAAAGTATTGGAATTCAACTTCTAGGTCTATTTGGCCATTATATGAAAATGACAAAGGTATATTGTAAATTATAAAATATGCATACATGTGCATTATATATTAAAATAAACTCAATATAATTATTGTTAGTAAAATTGTCATAGTGTATACTAAGCTAAATCTATTAGGATTAATAATAGAATTAAGATGAGTTAAGTAAATTATATAGTAATGGTCAAAGTATAACTTATATGGTACAATTGATTGTAGAACTTAAAGGTTAAGGCAAGGAAAGTACCAAGGAAGTAAAGGAATATATGTACTGTTGTGCTAAATGCTATATTGGAGCAAAGGAGAAAAGGTGAGTATGTAGTATTTTAATATGGTATGGGCGTTGCTCTTGAATTGCCACCATGTAATATGTATTAATCATTGAAAGCCCTAGCTCTCATTGCATATAAATCTTAACAACCATTGATACTCAAACCTTTAAGCAAGAGTCATAATTGTTGGCCTTTGGTCTAACTGTTAATCTATTAATGGCCTTTGGCCTATTGCTATTTATTGATGGCCTTTTACCTATTGCTATTTTATTGATCGCCATTGGCCTATTGCTATTTTATTAATGGCCTTCGGCCTATTGCTATTTTATTGATGGCCTTTGGCCTAATTGCTATTTCACCAATGGCCTTCGGCCTATCAACGAATTCATTGATAACTTTTGGTCTAACTATTATACTACCGATTCAATTGAATATTCTAAAGTTCATTTGAAGCCATTGTTGAAATTACAAAACCTCATTGATATTGTATTAGATTTGCATATAATTTATGGATCATATATTATGAACTTTCTTTAACTGATATTCCTGATAAGCATAAATCCCCCTACTGATGTGGGGTAATACATCGGACCTGTGCACATGGCAGAAAGCCCGCAAATAGGGTGAGCGTATCCACCTTAGCTAGGAGAGGTGGTCTTAGCCGCTAGACCTGATCAGTCTTACGCTCTGTATTACTTTTTATGAGTGAGCAAGGCATTAGCCTCCACACCAGTTATTTACATGTAGGAAACATATTTTTTCCAAATTCCATTGATTTCTGCTAAATTATTTAAAAATGAAATCTCTATTGCATACCTGAATGGTAACCCTTCATTGACACCATATTATTTTGAATTTTCATCTCTGAAAAATATATTTCTTGCCAGCATATTATATTAAAATATTACATTCTCACTGAGTATAAATCACCCTTTAGTGGTTTATTATTTTCAGGTAATACTGGTGGTCAAGCAAGGTAATTTTCAAGCTCAATTTCTCCACTTGGGATTTTCATTGCTGCAAATGGTTATTTTGATTTCAAAATTGTAACATTATTATCTTTCAAAGAGTTAAATCTAGAGCTCTATGGTCATTATGGTCTTTAGAATTTATTACTGAATCTTAGAGAATGCTAATAATGGTTTGTAATTATGATATGATGATATTTGATATCATGACTGATAACTGCTATAAATGAATGAAGATAGGTTACGAATGCTATAATATTGGGATCCTATTGATATACATTGATATCTTCCTATGATATGTCAAAAATCTAAATATGGATTTACAGGTTGTGATCTTAGATATGTGTGTACACTATATAATGTGCTTAGTATAGCATATAGTAGGAGGTTCTAAAGGCTTAGGTAACCTTATGTCTCCCTATGCCCTAGGACCATCACATCTCAAAGACGAGATGTGACACCATGCCCTAGGATAGTCGCCCTTTGGTATTCGAAGTGAAATGAGCTCGCTGCCGAGCTAAAGTAACAAAGTACCAAGGATGGGGTGTGACATATAAGAGAACTAGAACCCAAACCACATTAGCCTTACATAATCTTAAACCAAAAAAAGCGTCTATAGACAGATGCAATAACATGAAAATAAAAATAGGAGATAAACATAAAAAAAGCTAAAGCAAATGATTAATGACCCAAAAGATGACTTGATCTTCCTCAAAACCCTAGTCAATTTTTCACACCTCCTTATGAGTGTGAAATATCGGGCAACAAGCTTTTCATAAGCACCCTGCAGAGCACTATAATCGTGGCTATGCAAAGCATCACAATTCAATTTCACCAACTCCATTTCTCTATGGTTATATGTTATGTTCTATTTTGTGATAGTTTTAGTAGGTTTAATTGTTTAGTTTTTAGTTTAATTCAATTGTTTTGATGTTTGTTTTAGTATTATTGTGTTATTTTTATATTGTGGTGGTATACTGTGCAGTTTCTATGCAATCGGTGTAGAATTGGGCCAAAAATGATGCGTTTCACTCAAAGGATCATTAATAGAGGCATTTCAAAGTTTAATAGAGGCATTTTGGGGAGCTTAAATACAGTTGTATTAAATTTCAATAAGGGCGTTTTCACATTTTCAAGTTTTTATAGCTTGAACATTAATTTGTATTTTAACCATAACTTGAGTGCTAGACATTGAACTTAGGTGATTCAAGATGATTTGGAAAGATACAAGAAAGAGCTACAAATATTTTGAAGTTCTTAAGTCCTAATTCAATTATTATCTCGATGAGAATGAGGCTCTAAGATGTTGCTAAGGATATGGGTGTTTTAGTTATCAATAGAGGTGTTTTTACCTTGAAGAAAATGCCTCTATTCATCTTTGAACAAAGGAATTTTGGAAGTTTTGGAAGCCTCTATAGAGACATTTTAGAGGCCTGAGTAGAGGCATTTTGGCCCTGTTACAAAATGCCTCTATCCTTCACAAATAGTGGCATTTTGGGAGGTGTTTTCAAGCCTTAATAAAGGTGTTTTTCAAGATCAATACAAGCGTGTCTTACTTAATATAAAAAGAAACTTTGGCTACCTCAGTTAAAAAAAAACGCATCAGAGAATTGGAGAGCCTATTTGGAAAGAACTTATTCGAGAGAACAGTTCCAATTTTCTTTCGATTTTCTTCTCTGTAACACAAAAATAATTAGCTTTAGATTTTAATCTTTATTTTCGATCAACTGATCTTATTTTATATTGGAGATTTATTTGGTTTGTAATCAATTTTGCTTTGAGGATTTGGAATTGGAATTTCAAATTCAACACCTAAACAGTAAAGTATTCTTAATCTAATTTCAATCTTAATTTCAATTCAATTTCTATTATTATTCTTGATTGTTAAAGCATGATAATGATGACGGTTGACATTAATTTATTAATTGAATTGATGAATGTTAAATTAATTATGAGTTAAATACCTCCTGTCTAGGACTAGGATGATTCCCTTTGAATGAATATGTTAGGGCTATTTGTTTGATAATTTATTTTGCATATCTCTATTGAATTGTTCTTGTTGTGATTCAATTGTCTGACCAACTTTTGATGATTCTTAAGTATTAAATGAGGTTGAGAAACAAATTTAATATTGAAATTAGGTTCAATAAGGGATTAGGTATGAATTAGAAATATAGTACCTAATTAACATTTGATGATTAATTTGGTTAATCATAATTAGGTTGAATATGAGAATGCAAAAGTTATTGGATTTCATGCCTAGATTAGTTTTACTAGATTAATTATTCATTTTGGCATAATAGATTATTTTAATTAACTAGCCCAGTATAAGATATTAATTGGATAATCTGAACCCTAGACCTTTTTAATTGATTATTTAATCTTTAGTCTATTTACCTAGTTTTAATTTAATAGTTTATTTGCTATTTATTTTTCATATTCACCATATCAAATTTGATTAGAATGTTTAGGTTTGTTTTTATATTTTATTTTTTCTGTTCTTAATCACACGACCCTTATACAGTCTTCCTTGAGAGAAGATCTTGGGGTGTCTTACCTATTACTGCAGCAACCTCATGCACTTGCGAGTAGCTGCTTAAGCTTAGAATTATTAAGGCACTTTTAGGCACAACAAGTTTTTTGGCGCCTTTGTCGGGGAAGGCTATTAGTGTAGTGTGATTATTTTTATTAATTATTATAGTTTATTTATTTTATTCTTGTTTTTGTGTTATAAATTTAATAATAAATAATAATAAATATATTTTATTTTCATTTCTGTTATTGTGTTTTTCTTTTATTTTCATCTTTATTTTAGTTATTTCCTCTGGTTTTTGTGAATAGGTGCTTTTTAACTTTATTTTTTCTAATGTATTATTGATTTATGCAGAGGAGGAGATCTCAAGAAGGAGAACTATTGCCCTACATAGACAATATTCACATAATCAACAAGAGAACTAGAGCACAATTTGAGTATAGTTTAGAAAGTAGTAAGGAATCTGATCAGGAAGAAGAAATTCTTGAAGCAGAAGAACAAGAACAAAACAGGGAAGCTCAGTCTCAATAAGGAGAAAATATGAGAGAAAATCAACCAAATCGATAGCCTGCAATGAAGGAGTTTGCTAGGCCTATCATTGGCCCAGCAACTTCTTGCATTAGATTGGGGGATGCAGCGCGAAACTATGAGCTAAAAACCATCCATTTCAACCAGTTTCCATCCTTCTATGGAATGCCAAATGAGGATCCCTTGAACTTCATTAGAGAGTTTTACTCTATTATTTAGATAGTTTCACTGCAAGGTCTGAATGAGGATCAATTAAGGATGCTCTGTTTCCCTTATACTTTAAAGGATAGAGCTAAGGCATGGTTAATGACTCTGGCCCCCAACTCTTTGAACAATTGGAATGAGGTATATAATAAATTTATGGGAAAGTTCTATTCTCACCAAAAGATCACGGACCTTCGAATGAAGATTTCTACTTTCAATCAGATAGAAGGAGAGTCTTTTCATGAGGCCTGGGAGCAGTTCAAGTTACTTCTCATACAGTGCCCTCATCATCATTATCCTCTCCAGCTACTTAACCAGTTTTTCTATGATGGGCTGACATAGCAGTGTCAGTATACAGTTGACAATGCAGCTGGTGGAGCTATGAGGGAGAAAAAAATGAATGACACTTATGAGTTGTTTGAGATGTTGGGAGCCAACTCCCAGCAAAAGAGTACAAGAGGAAGGAAAGAAGGGGTACATAAGGTTAACCCTAATCAGGAGTTAGCAATACAGCTTGCTGAGTTGACGAAGCAAGTGAAACTATTGTTAGTAAAAGGATCTTCAAATGAGCCCACTCATATGGTATGTGGTATTTGTGGTGTTTTTGGGCATGGTGCTAATGTTTTCAATTTTGTAGTTGCTTCTTTTAAAGGTGAGGAAGTGTGTGCTTTGCAAGGTTTCCAACTTAGAAAAAGAGATGGCCCGTTCTCCAACACCTACAATTCTGGGTGGAGAAATCATCCTAACTTTTTCTTAACAGGTAATAATCAATAGCAGATCCAACTTTATTAGAGGACAAACCAGTTCCAGGGGCAATGCTTTAATCAAGTATAGAATCAGCTCAATAAGCCATCATTGAAGGATAGCTTGAGTTCCTTCATTCAAGCTAGTGCCTAGAACTAGAAGGCCACTAATAGAATACTGGATTCTTTGGAGGCTTCAATGAAAAGGGTGGAGATTCAAGTTGGTAAATTGGCAGAGCAAGTAAAAGTATAAAATAAAGGGAAGCTACCTAGCCAACCTGAGCAAGCTATGGCATTCACTGTATTTTTTAGTAATGAAAATGAAAGGAAAAAAAATGAAGCAGCTGATCCTAAGGAAAAGCAAGTTGTACAAGTTAAGACTATTGAACCTCAATACAAAGAAGATAGGGAGGTTTGTCCTTCCAAGTACTTCCACAAGGTAGCTAAGCCCTACAGACCACCAATTCCTTATCATAATCACCTTCAGATTGAGAACAAGGATAGTGCCAAGAGTGTCAATGAGCCAATTGCTAAGAAAGAGGCACTAAAAAAGGGAGATAAGAGATTAGTGACAATTAATGCACACTTTCAGCAGTAGACACCACCAAAGAGGAAAGATCCATGTAGTTTTACTATAAACCACACTGTGGTAAATGGTAAGAAATTTTATGGCATGTTAGATCTTAGGGCTGGCATAAATCTTATGTCATTTTCTTTGTTTAAGCAATTAGGACCTTCTAAATTGAAACCCACTAACATGTTTGTACAGTTAGCTGATAAGACTGGTAGGTATTGCAAAACCCTGACCCTGAGTTCACTGTGAGTGTTGAGGTTGAAGGGAAGTGATCGGAGTAAGAGCGAAAGAGTATTTATGACGGTTGTGGAAATTGGAGCACTAAACAGGTATCGGTTTGAAAATCAAGCCCCTGACTGTGTGAAATAAGGTAGAGGATTTTAGGAAAAGCATCAAAGGAGTTAGATTTGACATAGAAACAAGTGAAATGAAGAGTGAAAGAAGAAAAATAGGAAGTTAGGAACCCAAACCCTAAAAAGGATACGAGTTTGAAAAATCGAGGTGTTAAGTGCAAGATTGGTAAATTTCGATCTCGAAAAGGATTTCTAGATTTTATTTGGAGAATTTATATAAATATGAGGACATTAGAAGTGGTGAAACTCACAAATTAAGTTGGAGTAAGCATAGAAAATTATTTAAGCGAGATTGGTGCGCAATAGCGCGAAACCGACGAATTTCGATTTCGGAATTTTCCCAGATTTTGACTTTGAAAAATTTAGCATTAGAATAATTATTGTGAGGCCTTGCTCGAGCACCGGTCTGATCCGCTAAAGGAAAATTGAAATGCTCATTTGGGTTTAAACTCACGATGAAGCCCTCGGGCTTTGATTGATTGATTTTGAAAAGTGTTTTAGAGTCGCCACCTTACTTTTATTTTTTATTTGGAAAAATATAAGGTAAAAAATCATTTTGACTCCAATAAATATCCCAATGGAAAAAGATCACTAGCCTCAAAACTAAAGAGGGTTCGGGGACTAGATTTTTGGTTTATCTTAACAAATTAAGTTTGGCAATTAATATAGAAGTGACTTAAAATTGATTTCATGAATAATGCTTGTACAATTAATATGAAGCATGACAATATGATAAAAGCATGTTATACATAAATAAACAAGAAGGGGATAAAAGGAAGAGAAAAGGTAAGTTACAATTACAACAAAAATCTGAATTAGGAGATACCTCCTATAGCCCTTATGGATTCTAGAGAAGTCACACATTCCCCAAACTAATCCTAATAAAATCAATGTAACAAAATAAATTAAATTAAATTGAAAAAGGTGATGGGGGAGAAATTAGTTTATTTTATTTGGATTCGATGCTTGGACCAAACATGCCTGCGTATCCCTTTGAATAAAAATTAAAACCCACGCAGTTCTCCCTTCTTGCGAAGGGGTTTGTTTAGTCAAACCACTTTATCATGTTTTTATTGATTGATTTAGGTAGGGTTGGATTAATTAATTAACCTAATTGATTTGCCAAGTTGAAGTAATTATTTTAGATTTTAATTAACTAACAACCTAGATAAATCAATTTAATTAACTAAATAAAAGTGAATCCCAGGGGGGAAAAATAAATTAAATCAATAAAGAAAATGAAAAGAAAAAAGAAAAGAAGCTTACCTTGCGCTTGAGCGGCTTTGGGATGGCGGAGACTCGGCGGTAGACTTGCCTCGGACGGTGGGGAACTTTTGACTCAACGGGTCGGCTCAGGAAGTCGCAACCCAATTTGCTTTGTAAAGCAAGGAGCAATAGCAAAGCAAAAATAAAAAGAAAAAATTAAAACTAGAGAGCTCGTTCATTGGTGGACCAAGTTAAAAAGAAATTTTGAAGCTTGCTTTGAGATCACAGGTGGATCAAGTAAGTTCCAAGTTGTTCCTGGGTGAGAAAAACTGAGTTGGGGGGTCTGAATATATAGCGGAAGGGCATGGGGATGATTTTCTGCATTTCATATGTGGGAAAAATGTAATTGGGGTTCGCTGCTGCAGCCTGGCCCTGCGGTTCCGCAAAGGCCACATGCAAAAATCTTATGCTCTTTTTTTTAATATTTATTTTTATTATTATTATTTTAGGGGTGTAAAATTAAGGGTTCACAATTGCCCCCTCATCAGAATTGTCTTGCCTGTAAGGCGATTATGATGATAATGAACCTGAGAAGGTGGAATGGAAAAAGGAACCAAAGGGATGTCACCATTAATGAACGAGCGTTCAAGCTCCTATCCAGAATTGTAACTGTTCACATAGAAAGGTTTTGAACGAGCGTTCAATCCTGATTTAGTCCAAAACTCATCCTTTCTTACTTCCAATTCCACAACTAACTTCCAATTTCATTCCAACACATCAAAACAATCCTCAAACTGTCTCATAAGGTTGTAAACCTATATCATAAGCACCATTCAATCACAAACAACATATTCATGGTTCAATCATCAACAATGAAGCTCAAAATAATTAATATAATCTCCTCAAACTTTCATCATTAGCATTTATCAATCCAAATCATCCATCAATGGAACAAACATTAATCATACTCAAGAATCACCAATCTTGGAAGCCAAAGTCCATTTTTCTCTTCATACTTGCATTCATCAATCTAAAACTATCACAACATAACTTAATCATCATGAAACACTTAGGAACCATTATCCATAAGAAACTACATATCCTTAGCATACTCATCAAACAAGATAAACATTCTTAACCTTGAATACTCATGGAATTATATAATACTACGCTACCCAGCAATTCAATACATTCCATTCAAACCACATTCTTGCAATCACTTTCTTCCATTCTGATATCCACAATACTCATTCCATTCATCCTCAATTAGATCATATCATCTAAGACAATCATTCAACTATGTACTTCATGAAACTTAAGCAAACAAACCAACATGAGATCTCAAAAAAAAAAAAAA
>CATKHJ010323598.1:0-12508 GCA_949750685.1 Vernicia montana
ATGGATCATTTATCCTTGAATTGTCATCAATGTATTCCTGAATTTATTTTCAGAAATAGATGATTTCTTGTGAGCCTCCAGAGTTCTTATATATCACCTTATTGCTGATTTAACCTGCTAACCGATGATGTTTTGATAGAAATTCCTTCAGAAAATAGGTGCATTAGTATAAAATTTTATTACAAAGCCAGCTTTCCTTAAGTTTGATCTCCTGCCTTGTCCCAAATGACACTAATATTTCCCAATTTTTGCAGGATTTGGAACAGCTTTTGAATTATATTGGCTTAAGGGTTTAGCACCATGCCATGTTTTGGCTAATTTGAAGGAGCTCATCACAAGGACAATTCAGTCTGCAAAATTTTTAGAAACATGATATGATCTTGTTTTGACCTTTAAGTTAGCAACTTCATTCTAAATGATTTACCTGAATTAATAGAAAGGTGCAATTTTTTAAATGCAGCATCCTTGTCAATCCTAATACAACATTTTATTATAGTATTATTTAGGTATTACCAAAAATTTATATTGCCGACCCCAATTAATTTTGAGATTAAAAACCGAGTTGAATTGAGTTAGCACCTTGCGCAATAGATCATTGTCAATTCTTACATTTGTTTTTGTACTGTTGATATGCAAAGTACAAGCTTTAATCATAAAATGTACTTTTTAAGAAGTGCTTATAATTGATAATTTGATTGGCATTGACAAACTATAATACTTATTATAAAGTTTATTCTATAACTATGTAGTTACATACAAGGAAACTGCAGCAGATAAAGACTGATTACTTTCTCAAAGTCTAGGCTCTATCTGTGTTTTCTCTTATTCTGATTCTCTAAATTTAGTTGATATATAGTATCTAAAATATCCTTTAGGTTATTCTCACTGTCCACATTCTGGGGGAGGTGTAGGGTACTTTGTCCTATCAGTGCAGTAATCATAAGTCACAAATTTGCTCTTAATATATTGATATTTGCTTTGCAGGGTAGGATTTAAATCCCAGAACTGATGTTGATTCCACCATAAATGAGGAGTGTTGGAGTTGCAAGCATTCATGTCAGAGTTATCATCGACAGGGCAGGCATGGATATTGAAGTCCCGATAACCTGCTATAAATGGTGCATAACTCCAATCGATCTTAGTTTGTCCACCATCTGTTGCCCAGCTATCTCCATTCCATATACTTGCTGCTATCTTCATTGGTTGTGATGGATATCCAACTCCTTTATTGCGGTTGTTCTTGAAAATTCTAATAGGATATTCATCCACTAAAAATCTGTGAAACACCAACAAATTTTGGTAGTAATATATTAGATACAATGCTTTTGGCATGGTCCAATCTCAGGCTAGCAGCCACTTATCGATAATGCATCTTACATTCACATTCTCACAAGTTTTTGCATGAATGTGAAGAGAAAGAGTGCATAGGTCGAGTGTTTGACTCTTTAAGAAAAAAAATATATATATATATATATTTGTCATACGCTATTATATGTTCGTTCCAAAATATAATGTAGTTGTGAAAGTCTGCTGTGGGGTCAAACCATAGTTTGATCCTTTGCTCTCTACCCCCTACACCATTTGCAAATACATTAGTCTGGAGTTGGATGGGTTGCCCTTCTTTGTTGCCCAAGAACTCAAAATCCAATTCATCGTGGCCATTTTCTGAATCTGAAACTAACTACAAAATAATCCAAAGAAGTTGAAATAATGACTTAAACCTTTGATATGGATTTGGGTATTATTGAAACTTAGCCAATTTTTAAGTTACTACAAATAATTAATAATCTTACGTACATAGAAAGTTGTAACAACTCCAGCTGAGTTTCTGCCTGGTACTTTAATTTGGAAATGAAAGAAACCTGACCCATATTTCATCTTTGATTCAAAACGTGCCCCTGTTTAATTACACTACAAACATTAGTAGTTATACAAAAATTCTTAAAAGGAAAAGAATCGTTCAGTTTTAAACCTATGACCTCATGTTTTACAAGACAGACAGTCGATTCAGAACTACTAGCGTAATAGTATCATCATCATAATTGTATGAATTTAATTATAAAAACAAAGTAAAATAGTATAAAAACAAAGTGTGAGAAAAAGACCAGATGATCGGTCAAGGAAGATTTGAACATCTCTTTCTTGGCCTGAAGTGTGAACATGGTCAGAACCCCATTTAAATTCATAATTATCATAAATGCTTGGACCATAAAGAGCATCACTGTAGATAACTCTTTGCTTGATTAGTAATAATGGTATTATTATTGTTAAGAAAACAAAACTTAGTCTATATAAACCCATTTTTTTTTTTTTAATTAATTAAGATTAAGGTTTTTCCCTCTCTCTAATTCTTTATATAGACAAATTAAGACATGCAGCAATGGTGTGACCATAAATTATTTCAGATTCACTGAGGGAAGTTAATAATTATTAGTTGGTATTTTTTATAAGATAGCGTGTTGGAAAGAAATAGAAACAAACATTTGGTATACCCAAGGCCTTATTTTTTGGTTCATGTAAAATTAAAGAATTATTGTTAGTGATTTCTCGTAAACAAACTGAATCGGGTCAAGTTATTTAAATATTATTCTTTTCGTTTCACAATAACTGTCGTTTTAAAAAGATGCACACATATTAAAAAAATTATTAAATACCTTTAATTTTAATTAATATGGACAAATATACCCTTATTTTCTTTCACCAAATAAGAAAAAATATATGAAATATTGGAATTGGGACGAGGATAAAATTGGAAAAAAGCTAATAAATATTGCATTGAATTCCTAAAACGACAATTACTTTTATAAAAAGACAGTTATTGAGGACCAGAGGGAGTATTTATTTAATTTTAACCAAATGCTCCCGAGATTGAACAAATTAACAAAATACAATGAGCTTAGGACTTAGGTTCATTTGATATTTATAAACTATATCATGATTAATGTAAAAAGAATTGGAATCCATTTTCAGGACAGAAAATTCTAGTTCTCATTGTAATTGTTTATAAGCATTTGGTTTAGGTGTGGCCCTTTTCAATGAGGGATTTATATTTACAATTTCTAAATGCAATGATATGGAGAGAAAAAATCACCAAATTAGTCGGATTTGTTTATAATAGAAACCGTGCCAAAAATCTGGCAATTTGATAACTGACGCTACCTGAGATTTGCTAGTAGTGAGTTGTGATGATGCCATTGCTAAGCTTGATGGTGCGGTTTTTATGTATGCTTATGATTTTGACACCATACAAAATTTTGAAGAATTTGAGGCCAAGTAGTAGGGTTCTTAAATTTGAGATTCGGAGATAAATCATGATAAAATCATTTTTTTTTATCATTAAAGTTTTCATATTTGATAATTTTTTGTCGAATTAGTTCTTGTTTAAATTTTGACCAGTGCATATGCTATAAAATGAAATGAAATAGCGTTAATTTTATAAGTTCCGTTTAACATGACTTTTCGAAAAAGTGCTTTTCTAAAAAAAAAAAAAATTTAATTTTTTCAGTTTTGAAAAAAAAAAAAGGTGAATAAATATTTTTCCAAAAAGTAGAATTGAAAAAAATAATTTCAAAAAAATTAAAAAAAATCAATTAAATAAAAAAATTCAAAAAGTGTTATTTAACCTTCAAAAACTATTGTGTGATTAATTAATATATTAATAATTAATGAAAATTAAATATAGTACTGTACTAATTTATGTGATTATAAGTTAGATTTTAATTTTTTATCGCTGTTTGTTAGATTTTCTAATTCGCTCCTGTTTAAATGTTATTTATAAATATTAATAAATAATATTTTGAATTTTACAATTATTATATTCATTTGATTGTTTAATTTTTATTTTGTTCATGGAATTCAATTTTTAATGCTAAATAAAGATATGTATAATGATCAACAAAATATCATTAATTTCATTCATTAAAACATTTAATTATTAAACAATATCGAAAAATAACTTTCGTTCATATCCTTAAAACTTAAATTTAATTGATTACTATTAGCCTATAAGCTAAAAAAACACTTTTTGAATTTTTTATTTAATTGATTAATTATTTTTTTATTTTTTTTTTGAAACTGTTTTTTTATTATATTTTTTGAAAAAACATCTATTCACCTTTTTTTTTTTTTTTTAAGTACTTTTTGAAAAATTATGTCAAACGAAACTTATAAAATTAAAACTATTTCGTTTAATTTTATAGCACACGCACTGACCAAAATTTGACCAAAGACTAATTTGACAAAATTACTAAATATGAGAATTAATTTATCCTTTTGCCGTAAGGTGGCATTGAGTTGGCTAAGGTCATCACTTATCACAGAGAAATAGACCAAAACTACCCTTCTATAAAAACAAACACTTGCTGCCTGACTACTTGATCAATGACACATTATAATAGAGTTTGAAGTCCCCTAACGCAATGAATTATTACTCCCAATTGCAAGGACATTCTTTTTTGCTTGCTTGGTAACCCTTTTGACTAAAAAAAATATAAATATTATTGAAGAAATAATTTTAGCTCATACCCAATTGCTTCATTAATTTGAAATGAAGGTTATAGTTGATTCCTCAAATCCTTTCATGGAATTATGCACATGGAAGTTATAAACTATGAAACAGACATATCTGAGATCAATTATTTCTCAGGCTTTTGTGGTATGCAAAAGCCAACTCAATGTTTTCAGTATTCCAATTTCAGAGAGAGAGAGAGAGTTGAAGAGCACTTAAATGAAAAGTGGCAACACTTGCTGTCATTTGAAGTAAAAATATACATCACCTGTGCTTTCCTTTTCAAAGTACTCTTAAAATTTCAAAAGGAGACAAATGCCCATATTTCAAGATACCCTATCTACATTTACATCAATTCCATAGTTGAGAGACCCATTTGCATAAAAACAACAATGAGCTTAAAAATAGAAACAGAAGTGAGGTTATTGTAAAGGAGGAAATGGGGGGAGGTGTAAATGCAGCATCATTAGATGATCACAATTAAAATCAAATAAAAATCCCTTCTCATCCACCTGCTGTCAAAGCTTACCAATCCCTGTCACAACCTCACCTCCCAAATATCACCACATAAATATAACCTTTTTTTTTTTTTTTTTTATATATCACATACATATATTTCCTAGTATCTCTTAACTCTCCAATAAGACTTCAATATCTCAACAGATAATTCACAAGAGAAATTAATCAAACAGGGAGTAAAGCATATGCATATTGGATCTCCTGGGGTTTGATGATTACCTATCACAATGGCACCATGTAAATTGAGGAGCTTTATTCCGTCATTTGACCGGATAAGAGTGTAACAGATGAATAACAAAAAATCATCCCTCCGCCGAGAAAATGATGGAACCGTCCTCAATGCTATTTCTTTTACCTAATATAACTGATGAAGCTACTTAGAAGTAGAAGCCAGTTGAAGATATACACACACACAACTATTGTGCTACGATTTTTTCCCATTAGGCTTTGGTGACTGGTAAGGCTGGTTATATGGAGAAGCACGTGTATCACTTAGACTGGATAAGCTCCTCAATGGCTGTCCATTCCTTGTTACAAATCCTCCCTGTACTCTGATGCCATTTTTAGTATGCATATTCGATTTGTTACGATCTGCTTGCATGGTTTGGAAATGATAGGAAGAGCTGGCCATATCCTTCAAGTTAGGCAACGGCTTTAGTGTTTCAACAACTTCACTCATCCGGGGCCTGGCTTTCGGGTCACGGCTAAGACACTGGGCAGCCAGCTGTATAGCTTTCTGAGCACCTTTGATTGAAAAGTGTCCTTCAAGACGAGGGTCTAATAACCGGTAGAACCTTCTCCTATCTCCAAAATAAGGTCTTGCCCATTCCACAAGGTTGTGCTCCCCATTTGGACGGTTTTTGTCCATAGATCTTCGGCCAGTCAACATTTCAAGTAAAACTACTCCAAAGCTGTAGACATCACTCTTTGAGGTCAAATGTCCTAAGCCAATGTGGAATGAGCAGCATAGCATCAGATAATGAGCAAAAAGTGCAGCCATGATTTTTTACATTGAAGAGTTCTACTACGGAAAGTACTTATAAGTATTACTGTTTGAAACTTGTATTACTAATCGCAATAATATAGTAGTGAAAATATGAAATGCAGGAATAGATTTCTATGAAGTCAATGCAAAAACCCCATTGCCATAACTAGCTTCATAGATGTCTGAAAAGACAAATTGTCATAATAAGCATCCTTGATGCACAGACAATAGCATACCTCTGCACAAACAAATCACAGCTATGAACATGGAAAAATGACGGGCAATCTTCCTCAAAAGGACACAGCAAATAGCCAACACTGAAAATTAGTTTAAATTATCATCTGTTACGCACATAAATCAAGTTTTTTGTGGCTGCCTCCAGCCTTGAAAATAAAAGAGCAATTTCATGAGTGCGACCAGTACAATCCAAACACCCAAGCTCAGCTCAATGCAAATTAAATAAACGGGTTCGAACTCAGGTTGAAACATTACTCCACTAAATTTTAGCATGTCTTTTGCCTTGCTTGTCTAGTTTTCAGGCCAACTAACGATGGCCTAAACAGCATTTTTTGTAATCAGGCTTCAAGCTTGAAGCATTTAAAAGCTCATAACTTCTATAAAGATTGCATTATAATTTCTGCAAAACACTCACTGTTGAACTTCTGAATATGATGATGTTACAGAAGATGAGCAAGAATGAGAGATAAGTGAGGCCCACCATGCTTATGCTCCCATTAATGAAAAAGAGGCAAGAAGTTCACTTTTGTATGGAGATCCCATCCTCCTCTCTGTATGTCTTGGCAATGGTGGGTTATGGCATCTCCAAAAAACATATGAATCACGCTGTGTCAAGGAGGATCCATAAAACTCATTTTCACTCACTTGTACAGTTGTACATAAGGTTTGGTTTAATAAGGGTTACCTAATGAACTTAAGATGAACCTTGAGCTTGGCTTGCTTGTCTTAATAAACAAATTTGATTCAAGTTCCTCTTGGGCTAAGATCAAGTGTGTTTGCCTAGAGGTTTGGTTCAATTGCAGTCCTAACAATTTATGAGAGCATCTCTGTCATCCACACAAGTTAAGGCCATCTGCTGCAATTTTAATGCTTACTTCAGATAATCTATACCATGCACATTTTTACACAACCATTAGACAGTTTCCTTATCCAGGGTTGCAGGGAAATTTAGAAATTAACTAACAATTGCAACCGTTCATCCAAAGTATGTGCAAAAGTAAATGAGAAATAATTTAACACCACTCACCAGTCATCACATATTCTGGGGCAGCATAACCATATGTTCCCATTACTCGAGTAGATACATGAGTTTTACCACTCTCAGGACCATCTTTGGCAAGTCCAAAATCAGAGAGTTTGGCATTATAATCCTACAATAGTATTATCATTTTCTAGGAATGAGAAAGGAAATAACAAAAGTGTGATATTAGGAAAAGAATTTACTATTGATGCATTTGTCAGCCACATACCGCATCTAATAAGATATTAGATGTTTTAAAATCACGATATATCACCGATCTTTCAGCCTCTTCATGAAGGAACGTGAGACCCTTTGCAGCACCAAGTGCAATTTTCATTCTAATAGACCAAGGCAGAGGCAAGGACCCTTCTGCATATAAAATGGTTGTTACCAGAGAACATTAAACATCAATTATGAAGATGCACATATTTCAAATGAAAACAAATAAGCTGGTTGGTGTCAGAGAACCAAAAAGAATAAGTGTGTGAAAACAAAGAAAAAACTATAAGATTTAAAAGGTTGCCACATAGAACTGTAACCAATCCAAGTACATGATGGTACACATACAGTTGGAACAAAATGCCGTAAATCCATTCCTAGTACTTAAATTTATTAATATGCATGGATCAAGCAGACACAGGAACTAATATCCATTTACCCCCCGAGAGAGAGACTAAAGAAATAATTTAGAAACTCCCTAAATTGACATATAAGACAGCTGCAAAAGCTTTTTCTAAAGAAATAGACACTTGAGCAACCTAAAGGTGACTGAAACCATAACAAGAGAGCATGCCAGTAACTGTCCCACTGTAATCTCCAGGCAAACTCTGGTAGGCTACTTCTCAGTTTAACTAAGAATTTACTGAAGAAAGGAAATTCGTTAAAATTTATTAACAATGTCAAACTGAAGATCACAAGAACACAAAATTCCAAGTCTATTTGGCAATTCCTAAATGAACATATCAAATGAAGCACTTATATTTCCTCATGATGAGCAAACCCAACTTCTAACTCGTATAAAAAGACAAAAATCTCCTCACACTACAAATGGTAGTGACACTTTTCTACAGGGATGTTTGTAGGGGTCCCAATTAAGTTTTTAACTTATATATATTATTACCAAACTAAGATGGTTTAAAATATGGCCGTTGCTTAAAAAGGTAAGAAAGGAAGCCCTAAGAATTACCTCAGCAGCCAAACTCATTCCTGCATTTGGCTAAGCATATGGTAAAGGGGAAAACATATATAAAACTACCTCTCTCCTTATAGATGCTATCGACTAGTTTTTACTTCAAGCAGATGGCTGGACGCATCAAGCACACCAATCTCCTAAGTTTTATAGAGTTCCATCAGTAGAAAGTCTAAAGGAAGAGACAAATGGAGTCACCATCAGAAAACTACATCATATATGCAGTGAAAACCTTAGTGTTCATTTCAAAGACTAATGGAGCCTATGAGCTAATGTTTATGCATTTAACATCTCTCCCCCTTTCCCCCCAAAAAAAAAAAATCTATCATGTCATAAATAAATTATCTCCTAAATGAAATAGCAGAGATTAAACCACCGCTCAAATGTCAACTACTTCTATTAAAATTTCCTCAAACAATAAGTGCATATACAAAAGGCTTTCCATTTTTCAGCAAATATATCTGACATTTAAGACTCCCTCTTATGCTAATGATACAAGGGTGGCTTGAAATCGCAACCTAACACATTCAAGTCACTTGAAAGACCTAGAAGTATATTTTTACAGGTCAATAATGAAAAGACACTAGTTACCAAAAATAGAAATTGAAGTGACAGTGTAAATTTGATCAAGCTATATCTCCAAGATAGATAAAGAAAATTTGAGTGTATAAATTTCTCAGTTACATACTTCTGAAGAGATGGTTCTCCAAACTTCCTCTAGGCATAAACTCATATACCAACAACCTCTGATCATCTTCAATGCAATAACCAACCAATTTAACCAAATTGGGATGGAGAAGATTGCCAAGAAAATTAACTTCAGCCTGAGATATTGTGAAATACATTAAAGTTCTAATAATATAAAAGCTGAAGAATCATTTAACATTGAAGGAACAAGAAATGAGTCAAAAAGTGATAGGATTCGCACAAGCCACTCCTTATGACCCTGAAGTCCATCATGATTGAGGGTTTTCACTGCAACAGTAAGCCCTGTGCCAGGTTTCACAGGAGCAGTTCCATTCTCCTCGATCCAACCTTTGAACACACAACCAAAACCACCCTCCCCAAGAAGACTCTCTGGCCTGAAATTCCTAGTCGCCAATTTTAGATCATTGAATGTAAACTTTCGGAGCTGAGAAGCAAGCTTCAGTTCCTCACTGAATTTTGGAGTGGATGATGCACTTTCTCCATTATTACTAGTGGTTGTAGAGGACATCACCGGAACAATTGGTTGGTCTTTACTCTTCTCATTTGTAGATTTACTTTCCACTGAAGACCAAAGCAATTTAAAAAAAAAAAAAAAAGAGAGAGAGAGTTAAATGTTGCTATTCAAATTGAGAACTCTATGAACATTTATGCAGATACACTTATTGTGAGAGTTACCCAATTAGTGAAATTTAAACAAGTTTGGTGACAAGGAAGTTGCTGTCAAGTAATATTTCATAGATAATACATCAAAATATCATAATTACAATGTTTAACCAAACATGGTGCAATATAATATATACTACCATAAAAACAAACAATCTTCATTAAGGCTTCACTCCACCCAACTGAACATAACCTTATTTGAGATCTTTAATAAGAATTGACACACTAATTGGAACACTTTTGTCTCACTTTTCCCTGTATGGTCTCAAACCATTGAGACTTAAGAAACAATGAAAGGCCAAAATTTTAGAAAAATTAATATGGTGTTGCTCACTGCTCACCACATGCATGACACTTTCACTCATCCTTGAATCTAAGAAAAGGTTATTGCAACCTACACACCAACTCCAAAAGGAAAAAAAAATAAAGAAAAAAATAAGGGATGAGACTAAAAACTTAATCATCATAGTAAAAATTCCAATGGAATTGGGCCTCTGATGATGGAATGAATGCTACTTGATAATAAGTCCTAAAAAGTTCAAAGAAGTTATGGCTTCTCTTTACCTGATTTAGTAGAACCAAACTATAATAACATTAAAAGAGCAAAACTACTTTCACACCTAAAATATACTGTTCTTAATTAAATATAACTTGACCAAAAAATCACAAAGAAAGCAAAATAAAGAGATGATTACCATACTGAGTAGTGGTGCCGCTTAGAGAGTTATCAACTTTTGATCTTGAAGGCATGCAGCCTCCAATCAACCTGAATTTAGCCCAACATCCAATATATTCCTTCTCCTTTCCACTTCCTTCATCTTTCTTCTTCTTCTTGCTCTTTGATTTATCTTCAAAAGTCTTTACCTTTATAGAATAAGGACCCAAACCCATCTCCCAAAAAACAACAAACAAGAAAAAAAAAATCAATCAAAAGCTCAAAAACTAATCAAAACAAAGAGAACCCATTTCAATAAATCTCCGTTGAAATCATTTGAGCCCATCAAAAACAACAGAAACAATGGATCACAAGTGAAAACCAGTGAAACCCAGTTTGGGAAGTTTAGTCAAAAGGAGCTTTGAGAGAGAGAGAAGGTGCTTGAGAAAGAGGGAAAGTGTTCAAGAACGGGCAGTTTGGGCAGTTTGAAACAAAGAAAAAGGGCAGTTCGGGCAAGAGAGACAGAGAGATTGGTCTCAGTAACATTGGCATATTCCGGACAAGAAATCATATGATAAAATACATAAATGGATATAATTACTATAAATATTATATTAATATAACCAATAAACTTTTGTCCTTATTGTTCTAATAAATAAATAAATAATGCTTTAACTAAATAATTCTGAAACTATTTTTAAAACTGTGATATTATAAATTAAAATATCAGTCAGAATATAATTAAATAAATATTTTATAGTATTAATTTAACAACCAAATAATAAAATTTAGAATTAACCCTTTTGATTTATCATTGTTTACATTTATTTATTTTTTTAGTACGAGAAGGAGAAAAATCGAACTTAATTTATTATCAGATTTTATATATATTTACTATTAAATTATATATATTTTTTTTCACAGCTTTAAATTATATTTTAATGTGCGTTTATAATTACTTTTAATTACTTTACATTAAGTTAAAAGTTTAAACTTTTTCATAAATGTTATAATAATCTATTAATAGAGTTTAAAAATAATTAACAAATATTATTACTATTTTTCATGATAAATAAATACCAAATCAAAAAACCCAAATTTATACATTTAAATTATTTAAAATTTATTTATTAAATAATATAATTTTTTTAATAATGAGTAAACTGTTATTAATAAAATAAGTGAATAGGTCCTTACTAAGGAGGGATGGATGGGATGGAATTTCAAAAGTGAATAGATAAAAATTCTGCTTAGTATTTAGATTTAAATTATAAAAATAGATGTTATTAAACAAAATATTATTTAATTATTTTATAATTTTTATATTTAAAATCTATAAAATTTATTTTAAAAATAAATATAATAATTTTTAATTAATATTTATAATATAATAATAATAATATTGTTACGATAATTCAAATAATAATATCTAACACAGATAAAATATGAAAAAATTAGGTCTTAAAAATAGATTTTTTCTAAAGAACTTGCGTAAAAGTATACTCAAATGTTTAGGACTATGACCAATACGTTGGTACCACTCACCTTTTGCCACATTACCCACTCACCTTATTATATGCAAATAATGCACCAACTATATTTATCTCTATGACCCTTATCACTACCACTTTATATATATATATATATATATATATATATATCTCGAATTTCAGTCTTGAGAATGTAATTATGTTAAATACTCGATAGGAAAAAATTTTATTATTTTTATGGTTCGGTTCGATTCGATTCGAACAGGATTTGTCTCACACAAAAAATATGAAACACCTATGAATAGTACTAAAAAAAAAAGAAAATAAAATATCTTATCATTCTCAAATTAGGCACAATTTTCTCAGGGAGTGAATTATTTTATTTATAGTCAAAAAATGAATGTTTAATTTATTATTATTGAAATTATTATCTAGGCAACAATTTTAAATTTCAATATTCTATTATTTGTCTATATTAAAACACAATCATAATTTAATATTTTAAAATCTTGTTACGAGTAATACTAAAGTTTG